>WIGN01000369.1:0-21862 GCA_014235955.1 Colletotrichum sojae
CCGTCCACGTCCACTTCCTCGCACGCGGAAACCCATCAAGGTCCCCAAGGATCTCACGCAAAGGGCCCTCACATGATACCATCGCCTGCCCCCCCCCCCCCCCCCCCCCCCCCCCCCCCCCCCCCCCCCCTTTTCCAGCCATCACTGGGTTCCGCTCGTGTAGCACGCCGTGGGACTGGGCCTCCGATCAGATACCGAAGTGGATGAGAAGTCATTCGGAAACAAAGTGCGTCGAACTGAGGGGCCCCAGGGAGCGCCCATCTTCGAGAGGGCTCGCTGTTTTTTGATCCAAATCTCGAATGTGCACTGACCGGCGTTTCAACCGGTGACACGGAACGGCTGCCGGCGCGAACCCACTTTACCGCCCGGCCCATCTGTGCCGAGGGCCGCTCTTGGAAGAAGCATGCAGCAGATGTGACTCTGAGAAGTAGTATTGTTAAATCAGGGTAACAGAGTTGAGACTCACCTTACTCGGGCCATTTTTGCACCTATTTGATGAGAAACAATTAGTAAGGTGTTCATTTCCAGAGATATTGATAAATGGTAGATTGCGGATTCGTTCCCGAAGCTTCAGTAAAGCCCGTGGTTAGCGGGGAAAATGGAACGTGCATCAAACAGCGACGAGATTTATCTGGAAACAAGCAGGACCATGGGAAGAAGTTGGCAAAGTCGAACAAGACTCATGTTATGGATGCCGTCCTCGAGATATTCGCTGCTAAAGCGATGACGAAAGCGACGTATTTCCACGAGCAGGTCTTGCCAGCAGAGGGAGAAAATGGGAACGAGCCAAACGATTCACTCGAGGGAAGCATCCACTCCACGGCGATACCATCCGCTACCGCCTCTCTTCCGGCTGATGCCACCGGCCGGAGGATATGCCAAACTACAGAAATCTGGTCGGGCGGAGTTTAACTTGGGTACTGCCCAGAGCAGAGCCCTTTTCGACATTACACGAGTGGTTTAATCGCGAGTTGGACTGTCATAGATGGCAATGAAAGTGCTACTTCTGTCATTTGGGATGCGATTCTGCCTCTGAGCCCGAGGGTCGCTTTCTTATCACACACCCGGGTAGCACATCCGCCTTTCAGAGGCTTGTGATGCTGAAAGCTTGCGAGAGGGCACTCGCGTACTTGGTCAAAGCATCTTGCGCTTTCTGCAACAATTGGAGCCTCGAGGAAATGGCAATAACAACTCCGACGGGTTTCGGTCTCACGTAGCTAAACATCTCCAAAAACTGTTTCAGGAGGCACTCCCTCTGGCCGTCGAAGGCCTCGAGATTCAGGAGGAGGAGAGCGAAACGGAATACGAATCTGACAACGAAGAGATGTTCAAAGAGCTCCCGAAGGACGATGCCAAGGACGGCCCAAGGAGACCCCAGCAGTCTCCGACGATGCCTGGTTTCCCCACGCGAAGTACATCTAAGAGGACAACAGCGTTGGGTTTGGTTATACCCTGCCGACACGAAATGTTATTCTGTCTACTCGAGCACGTTTCCCTCTCTTATGCCTTCAGGTCTAGCGGCGGACTTGTGGTAAAATACTCCAGCCATGCAGCCCGAGTTGCTTGTAACGCAAAACTCGCCGATAAAACGTGTCAGACATATGCTGGATGCCGTTGCCGGCATCACAGACCACCAACACTGCAATCAGCAAGAAGGCTTTTTTGGGAGTGGTTCGTGAGCGCTCGCTTATATTCGATATAGTTCAGAAGTACGAGGCCCCGGGCCATGCCCTCTCGAGACATAGGACCAACAATAGGCCCTGAGATCTCGCTTTATAGGACGATGATGGTTGTTACAGATGAGTAACCACACCACCCATACATCAACGATGCGCATACGGGAGCCGCGGCGGCAACGCTCGACCTCCTGTGGCCAGTCAACTTGGTTACCGACGGATTCAAAGTTGATGCATCAAAACATCGCCGGCATCATGCCTGGTTGCGAATGCGGCAGGTATCTCGATGCCTACTGTCCATACAATCTTCATTGTTCATTGATTATCGAGTTCTTCCCGTCGTCAGTGTTTCTCAACACGCCAAAGACGGTCTTGTTCTACTGTCTAGTACGCTCTCGAATGTTGGCGATATCTTGCAGCCAGTGCGATGCTGCGTTTGTGGCCTCTCACGGAAATTTCTGCGCTGCTGCAATGGTAAGTCAAACCCGATCTGTGCCATTGTCGTCCCTAGCTGATCAAGGAGGAATAATGGGGACTGTACGTATGGACAGTAGGCTGGAGATACTTGCCGCTGGCGAAGCAAGCGATCCTGGTTCTCAGCGGCCACTGCACCATGCGTCCCACAAGCCCCTACAATACCTAACGATGGGCAACAGCAACAATAACAAACAACAGCAACAATAACAAACAACAGTAATAATAATACACTAAAAGTAAATAATAGTAACTTAGAATAGCTAAAGGGGATATGAAATACTCAGCCTGGGGGTGTGAAATAATGGTTCCCTTCTGCAAGGGCATCGAACACAGTTCTAGCGACGTATGTCGCCCGCCCTGGAGACAGCTGCGGCTACTCGAGAGAGACAGAAGACGAGGCTCAACCACACAGCTTCATATATCACGACAGGAGGACGGCAAGTGGATGAATGATCATATACAGAGCTACCTTATCTACGCAAAAAAGACTCCGTGATCCTTTATCCGGAAGATTTTTGTCCAATTTCCACATCGCATTTCTCCATTACATCGAGTCATCTGTAAATTCGTACATGTTTGCTAGATCCCAAGAGACGAAAAATCCCAAGACGCGGGACGACGCGCTTACAGGCGGGAGCCGTGGATGACCTTGACGTCGACGGCGAGCTCGCGGCCGTTGTCGTTGAGGACGAGGACGCGGACGCTGCCGCGGCCGGACTCGAAGGCGCTGTTCAGGCGGGTCCAGAGGTTGGACTGGTCGATGACGGGCAGGCCCTGCTTGACGTCACCGGTCTCGGTCATGGCGACGACGTGGCCGTCGGCGAGGTCGAGGACGCGGTACTGCTTGAAGACGGGGCCGAGCATGGTCTGGACGACGACGCTGGGGGCGGGGTTGGAGATGAAGGAGGACTCCTCGTGGAGCTGCTTGGTGAAGAGGTCGACACCGAGGTAGCGGTACTGACCGGTGGCGGCGGAGGTGGAGATCTTGATCACCTGGCAGGGACGGCCCTGGAGAACCAGGAAGTCGCCGAGGCGGATGTGGTGGCAGGGGATGGTGACGGTGTTGGGAGGGCGGGAAGAGCCGGCCGGGGCGGGGGAAGGGCGGCGGGCGGGGGAGGACGAGACCTCGGAGACGGCTTGATGACGGTGAGCAATCTTGTCAGCCAGCTTGTGCAGGCCGTGGCGGAATGAGTGGTAGTGACCTGGTGGCGAAGAACGCCTCAGTCTCGGTTCCATAGAGTGGGGGAGAGCACACTGCGCAACCGAAACATAGACACACAAGACATACGCACAACATAGAGCCAAGCAAGCACAAGCAAGGAGGGGGGGGAGCAGGGAAGGATCATTGACTTACCATCTTCGTCGTAGTAACCCATCTTGGACTTGTGCTTGGGAGCAGAAACGCGGGAAGGCTCAACGGTCTCTTCGGTAACCTTGATGGTCTCCTTGTACACCTGAGGGCGGGGGCGCTCAGAGTGGGTGTCGACGGTGTACTCGTCGACGTGAGAGTTAGAGTGGGAGTGGTGGGAGTGGGCGGAAGAGTGGTGGGAGTGAGCAGGCAGAGGGCGATGCTCGACGGTGACTTCCTCGCGGTGGTAGGAAGAAGGGTTGAAGCGTTGGCGGTACTGGCGTTCGATGGTATCAAGCGGGTTTACCAGGTGCTCGTGGTGACGGTTGTCAACTTGCACACGAGTGTCGTGGAATTGCGGGAAGTTGGGGGCAGGGCTGTAGAGAAAGGAAAGAGGAGAGAGGTCAGTCGAATGTTTGGATGGATGGGTGTAGGTAAGGTAGAGGAGAGGTAGGTGAGGGTGCAGGTAGGACGGGGGGAGGAGAGCTTGATGGGGAAGCTTTTTCTGCTATTGACATATTTGACGTGACATGTTGTTACTTGGCCAACTACGGACTAGGGTCCCGGGAGGAGGCGCCCAGGGTCCATGGCCGGCGGCTCGTAATGGGCAAGGAGGGAAGGAAATTTGGCGAAATACCGGGGCCTGAGCTGAGGCGATTCCGCGGCAGGGGACAGGGGGGGAGGGTCGGGAGAGGCACACCGTGGGAGGAGAGCCAAGAGGAGGTGAGGGGGCTCGGGGTTGGAAGAAGGCGGTGACTGGTGGTGACCCGAGTGGGTTTGTTGTTTGTTTGGGTTGGGTGTTGGGATGTGGGTGTTGTTGTTGTTGTTGCGTAGGATGGGGGAAGGGGATCAAGCCGATGCCATGCCACAATCCAGCCGCTCGTTCAGAGAGAGGCTGGCAGCAGTAGGCAGGGCACGGGAGCCGGGAGACAGAGAGGCCTGGGAGAGAGAGAAAAAGAGAATGGACTGAACACATACCGGTACTCCTCCTTGTAGTGGTGGGACTCGTGGTGGACACCGGGACGGTGGTGATGATGCTCTTCGATACGGACCTCTTCGTGGAAGTGGTGGTGGTGGTCCTTCCGGGGAGGGGGAGGACGTTGTTCCGCAAGGGTCACGAACGAAGCTTCTGAACCTTCCCGTCCGGGCTTCTGGGGCTTCTCGGGGAGCTTGATCTCAAGCTGCTCGGTGACCTGAGTGACGGTCTGAGTCTGGGTCTGGGTTTGTGTCTCGCTCTCCTTGTAGGTGGAGGGGAAGACGCTGAAGGGGACGGGGATGCGGGCTTCAAAATCCAGATTGACGGCCTTGAGGGCGCAGAGAGGAGCTTCTTCTAAGCGTTCCCGGGAGTAGGAAGGCAAAGAAGAGTATCCTCTTGCTTCGTTTTCCTAAAAAAACAAAGGAGAAGGGGAAAGAGGGAAGAAGCCGGTCTGAAGGTGACTCGCGCTTCTTGGTCTTTTTTCTCTTCTGCTTTGGATTTGGAGGAGCGGGATTCTGTCTGCGAGGGCGAACGAGTTGGGCAGAAAGATTGATGAAGCTTTGGGGATGGACAGAGAGAGAGGGAAGAAGGAGGGAGAAGAGGGTCGGGCGAGATGTGCGATGCGGATTGGGTTTTGAAGACGGGGGGCTGGGGAGGAGAGCGCCTCGTTGGATGGAGAGGCCGAGAGATGCAGAAGACGAGGGGGGGGAGACTGTGAGAGACGTTGCCGGGGCAAGGGGGGGTATCTTGCCGGGATGGATGAAGGTGTGTGTCGATGCGGATGTGGGACGGAATGGCAGGAAGTTGGATAGATGTGTGGACGAGATTGGGGGTGGTTTGTGTCTCTCAAAGGTACGGATACTAATTACTACTGGTCTGTTCGTATTACTAGGAGGTAATTAGGTATGTTACAAGTCTCCGTATCATCTGTAGTATACAGCTGTGATGGGAGTCGATATGTGAGAGCAGTGGTATCCGTACTACTTCAGGTTTAGGTAGGTACCAGTATCAGTAGCGTATCCATATGGAGTAAAGGGCAGGCACTCAGGCGAGACTGTCTGCAATGTCTGCGTCTGTGTCTGCGTTTGTGTCCGTGTGGTTTCTAGTGACAGATGGCTGGGCTTTCTGGCGTGTGTCGTGTGGAAGGAAATGTTTACATTGGCTCCCATCACTTGCAGCTGTGGATATTCCATTGTTTATTCGGGCCCAAACGGGATTAGCCCATGAGACTGGAGCACGGAGAGGTGGGGCCGACCGGGTTACCTAAGCTCCACAGCTGCAGCTCGAAGCTTTGACGCCGTGGCACAGGCCTGGGAAACCTTGGACGGGAGCGATTGACGCCTTGCTTCTGAGGCTGTAAGTGTAAGGATGAGCCAAGTCAGGCACACCATCCTTCGCGCAAGGCAGGTACACGACGGTAGCCGGGGGGCCCACCTCACTACCTACCTAGTGTAAGTACCTAACCTAGGTAGCTGCCTAGGTACACTAGGTACACAGTAAGCTCCAGGGACAGCTCAGCTCACATCTCACTCTCACCAGCAGCCTCGGACGAAGTCTCTGCGCAATTGACGGCCCAACAGCTGCGATGCGTGGCCAATCGGCCTACTGAGCCATCTTGATGCGCTCGTCGACCTTTCGAGTCAGGTCTGCCGCCCTCTTCACGCGAGATGCTGCCAGCACGAGGGGAGGCGTCCAACTGGGTTCCAAGTTACGCGCAGAGCTTCCACGAGCTTGCGCGCCACGCAGCGACCACATCCCCCAGGGATCAGGATCATTCGCTGCTCCCACCCGGCCAGCCGCTTGCGCAACCTCAGACAGTGGATCGTCCAGCATTGATTGCCCTGGAAGGCCCGACGAACTGCTGGGCCGACCGACAGACTGGACTGGACTGGCCACCGTGGTCCTCGGCTGTTTCTGGGTCCTTCCCTCCACCCAAGATTGCACGCAATCCAGCCCGTTCTCCCGCCTGTTCGCCCGCAGCTGCCAACAGGGCACCATCCCCAACCTCCTCTGCCTGGGCTGGCCCTGATGGCGACAGCAAGGAAGAAACTGGGACCTACTATTATGTCGGCACCAAAAATAGGGGACCCCCAGATTCCCGCCTCTGTGCAGTGCCCACGACCGGCGAGACTGGACCTCCGACCAGAAAACTGAGATGGAATTCCCAGTCCCACGGCCTCGTCCACTGGGACGCGGTGATAGGCGCCACAAGCTTAGCTCCCGCCAATGAGCGAGCGTCCAGTGTCACCTGTGCTCGGTCGCGAGGCCAGCCGAGTGACATTTGGATTGGCAGACGGACGCTAAGATCGCGTACGTACCTACATAGGTAGGCACCTAGGTACTGTAGGTACCTGAGTACTTTGGTCATGTCCTTACCTAAGGCACTTGCCTAGCGGCTTCACTACCATTTTGACGCTGCACACGAAGCTGGTCTGATCACTGCCCGCTGCCCGTCACATCTGCAAGTTTTTTTTTTGTGGTTGCAATGTTGACGGGACACTCTTCGACAAACAACAAACCGGGCTGCCCTGGATGAGGGGGGCTGGGTACGAAGATCATCGTTTCAACCGCGGCCCAAATTGCCCGCTATCGACTGTCTGCATGGCCTCGCCGTGGCCGACCTGGAAACTCAATTGGTCAGCTTGAAAGCTACCCCAACCACCTTCAGCTTCACCCGCCTCCCCGACCCTCTTTTCTTCCCAGTCCAGCGGCTGTTGATGAGGCCTTGCCGAGTATCAGCAACCTGATGGATGCGAATCGTCGGCCTCCTTCCCCTACCTGCCTCGCTATAGGCACCTACCAATTTTCGTATGTGCTAGGACTGATTACTGGGCCGACTGCATCGTGGAATCCCTCCATTGGACTGTCGGTCTGCAACCGCCGCACAACCTATGCGAGTCGACTGTCGCACATGCAAAACGAGGCTGGCTGGATCGCCCGCGACTTGCTTTTTCAAGGGAGACGTGGCCCCAGGCCACCGAGACCCAACCTAACCGCACCTTACAGGTACTACTGCAGTCTGCATGTACGCTTCGCCGAGACCCAAAACCACGCTGCACCCAAGAGAAACCCTACGGATCCCGGCCGGAGCGCCTCAGCGGGGGGGCCCTTCACCCCATGGATGCACGCTGGACCTCGACTCTCGCGTCCCCCGTTGCCCCGGTTCCCCTGAATTGACTTCTCTGGACTCTGGAGAAACGTCTCCGCCGCAGGCTTGTCCTCCCACAAACCACAAGGATGCCTTCATCTGGGGGAGGCTGGTTTTGTTGATAACGAGTCCGTGTCCCGGAGCCCGAGTTTCGGTTCCAATTCAATTGACCTTGGTTTTTGTTCGACGGTTTCCCGCCACGCTACCAGACCAGAACAGACGAACTTTTCGGGACGCACGGGTGTTCCCTCGACACGCCCGTGGTTGCCCTGACGACGGGTCGGCCCCGCATCACGGTCTAGCCGTAAGGGGAAGCCACCTCTCCGGCACTGGACCATCCTCCGTTCTCCGTCCTTCAGAAGCACCGACGGCATCGAGGAATCTTGCAGGTCTGTTATTTTTCTGCCGCCCTAAGATCACATGCAAACTTTATCGCGTCCTCGAATTTCCCGCTGTTTGCTGTTGTCAGACCAACGAGCACGTTTATGTCCCGACCGAGACGCCATCGACGACGAGTTACACATGGATCACATCTTAGGGCAAGGCAGCGGATTGACGACCGACGGGAAGACTTGGCGAGTAACGGCCAACTAGAGTCGTTCTGCCGCGCTTGTCTCTCCAGCCACCAGTGGAAGGTGTGCCCGAATCGAAATTGGCGACAACGGGTACCTTGTCCCGGCGGCGCAGCCCACCGGGCCTTCAACGAACGGAGGCCGGCACCTCCAGACCGCAGGCGGCCGCGGGCGGCTCGGCGACCTCGGACGACCGGTTGATCCAATTGGGGATGGCAGATGGGACAGAACATCTCTGGCGCCTGCGATCGGTCGACTCGACACGGCACCCTTGCAGCCGCCGTTTCTCGTGACATTTGCATGTGGCCTTCTTCTCTAGGCATTCGGATATGTGACCTTTGTACCTCTATTGACTGCTTCTCAACCGAATTGGATGAGTCGTCGTTGACTATGAGGCTCCGTGATGACAAAGGACAGAACCTAGCCGAGCTGTCAAATCCATTACCCGTGTACTAGTTTAGACGTGAACTGCGCTGTACCACGAGCCGTCCGAGGCCAAATAGGCTCCCGAAGCTGTCCTTTGTCTGCACCACGGAGCTGCCAGAGATGCCAGAGCTGTCGGAGCTAGACCTAGCTGGCTGGCCGATTGACGTGGACGACGACGACGACGATGGACAACGACGACGACAATAGACAACAATAATTATCACAAACAATAGTAACTAGTTAATAATAATACTAAAAGTAAATAACTAACTAGTAACTAGTAAATTAGAATAGTTAGAGGAAATATGAAATACTTAGTCTAGGGGTGTAAAATAATAGTTTCTATATTTTATGAGTTGAATTGAATAAACTCTTTGAAACTTATTTATCTTGCAACCTGACCTAGTTGTTCGTGAGGTCTACCTACCTCTTACGCCGCGAGAGACGGACGGCGGCGAGGGACGGCACGTGACGTCATTGTGGCGCTTCCTGCCGTCAAGCTTGCCCTCAGCCACAGTTGCCCCGCGATTAATCATTCAATAGCACACCTGCCTATAGCAAAGAGTCTACCCCTCAGTCCACTGGCACACATCTCGCCGAAATCGACCATTATCGCGACACGTCTCGTAGGACTCCCGGACCGCCGCCATGAAGCAAAGGTTCTCTTCCATCGACGTCAAGGTCATCGCCCACGAGCTCCAAGAGAGCCTCGTCACCCTGCGGCTGGCCAACGTCTACGACTTGTCCTCCAAGATCCTGCTTCTCAAGTTTGCGAAGCCCGACAACAAGAAACAGCTCATTATCGACTCGGGCTTCCGATGCCACCTCACGGACTTCACGCGCACCACCGCCGCCGCGCCTTCGGCGTTTGTCGCGCGCTTGCGCAAGTTCCTCAAAACCAGGCGGTTGACCTCGGTCTCGCAGATCGGCACAGACAGAATCCTCGAGTTCCAGTTCAGCGATGGCCAGTACCGCCTGTTTCTTGAATTCTTTGCCGTAGGAGCTCCTGTTGTGAAACACCCCAGGACTTCATAAGCTGACAATTCACTCTGCGCAGAGCGGAAACGTCATCCTCACCGACGCCGACCTCAAGATCATTACGTTGCTGCGAAATGTCCCCGAAGGCGAAGGACAGGAGCCTCAAAGAGTTGGCCTGACTTACTCCCTCGAAAACCGGCAGAACTACGGCGGCGTCCCCGCCCTGACAAAGGAGAGGGTGAGAGATGCGCTCAAGACATCAGTCGAGAAGAGCGCTGCCGTCGCCGCGGCAGGCAAGAAGTCCAAGGCGAAGGCGGGAGATGAGCTTAGGCGAAGCCTTGCGACTACGATCACCGAGCTGCCACCCATCTTGGTGGACCACTCGTTTCAAATGACAAAGTTCGACGGCAACAAGAAGCCGGCAGAGATCCTCGAAGACGACTCGCTGCTGGATGCGCTCCTGACGGCCCTGGCCGAGGCAAGAAGAATCGTGGAGGATGCCACCAGCTCGGCAACAGCCAAGGGATATATCTTTGCGAAGTACAGGAACAAGCCGGAGGCTGAGGCTGCAGAAGGGCAAGAGACTAAGGAAGCGAAGAGATCCAACCTGCTTTATGAAGACTTTCACCCTTTCCTGCCCAACAAATTCGCCAATGATCCGGCAATCAAGGTTCTAGAGTTTGAAAGTTTTAACAAGACGGTCGATGAGTTCTTTTCGTCTCTGGAAGGCCAGAAGCTCGAGTCGAGACTTACGGAAAGGGAGGCGGCAGCAAAGAGGAAGCTCGAGGCTGCGAAGATGGACCAAGCCAAGCGCATTGAAGGCCTCCAGGAGGCGCAGTCTCTGAACGTGCAGAAGGCCACCGCCATCGAAGCCAATGTCGAACGCGTCGAGGAAGCTATGGAAGCCGTCAACGGGCTTCTTCAGCAGGGAATGGACTGGGTCGATATCAGCAAGCTCATTGAGCGCGAGCAGAAGCGCCACAACCCTGTCGCCGAGATCATCAAGTTGCCCCTCAACTTGGCCGAGAACACCATCACTCTGTTACTTGGGGAAGAGGAGGACATCGCGGACGACTCCTCCAACTATGAGACGGATTCGGACGCCTCGGACAGCGAGGACGAAGACGAGAATACGGCCAGCAAGCAGAAGACTTCAAAGCAGCTAGAGGTGGACATCAACATTGGAAAGTCGCCTTGGGCCAACGCAAGAGAATACTACGACCAAAAGCGCAGCGCCGCCATAAAGCAGGAGAAGACTGTGCAGCAGTCGCAAATCGCGCTGAAGAACGCCGAGCAGAAGATCCAGGCCGAGCTGAAGAAGGGCCTGAAGCAAGAGAAGGCCGTCCTGCAGCCTATTCGCAAGCAGAGTTGGTTCGAAAAGTTCATCTGGTTTGTTTCATCCGACGGGTACCTCGTGCTCGGCGGCAAGGACGCCCAGCAGAACGAAATGCTGTACAAGCGCTACCTCCGCAAGGGCGACGTTTACGTCCACGCAGACGTCCACGGCGCCGCAACTGTTATCATCAAGAACACGCCCAGCGACCCAGACGCGCCAATCCCGCCCTCCACGCTGGCGCAAGCTGGTACGATGGCAGTATGCAGCTCGAGCGCATGGGACTCAAAGGCCGGCATGGGCGCGTGGTGGGTGAACGCTGGCCAGGTTTCGAAGTCCGCACCTACTGGAGAGTACCTGCCGACGGGAAGCTTCATGGTTCGGGGTCAGAAGAACTTCTTGCCTCCCGCACAGCTTCTGCTGGGCATCGGCATCATGTTCAAGATCAGCGAAGAGAGCAAGGCCAGGCACGTGAAGCACAGGCTGTACGACGGCTTTGCCCCCGCCACAGCCTCGGGAAGCGCTGATGCTGCAGCGGACGCGGAGGCCACTGCAGACGAGGACGATGACGCGTCCGACTTTGGGTCTGGCGACGACGAGAAGCCTCGGGACAATCCCCTGCAGAGCCTCGGACAGAACGGGCGAGACGACTCGGGGAAGCCAACTCCCGAAGAGTCGCCTGCGGAGGAGTTGGAGAAGCTCAAGCTGGACGAGGACGAGCCTGAAGAGGACGCGGCGCACGAGGAGGAAAAGACGCCCGAAGAAGCAGGCGATGAGGATGAGGAAGCTGAGGACGCAGACAACGACGAAGTCGCCGGCACCTCCACCCCCGAGACGTCCGTCGCGGCAACCCCGGGCTCTCAAGCGGGCACGGCAGCCACCGACAAGAAGCAGCCTGCGAAGCGCGGACAGCGAGGCAAGGCCAAGAAGATCGCCGCCAAGTACAAGAACCAAGACGAGGAGGACAGGGCGGCCGCCGAGGCCCTCTACGGCTCGGCCCGCGGCAAGGAGAGGGCCGAGGCCGAGGCGCAGAGCAAGGCGCAGCGGGAGGTGGAGTTGGCCGCGCAGAAGGAGCGGCGGCGGGCGCAGCACCAGCGCCAGCAGAAGGAGATCGCGGAGCACGAGGAGATCCGGCGGCTGATGAACGAGGAGGGCGTGGACGTGCTGGACGCCGAGGAGATGGGCAAGATGACGCTGCTTGACAGCCTCGTCGGCACCCCGCTTGCCGGGGACGAGATCCTCGAGGCCGTTCCCGTGTGCGCGCCTTGGAACGCCATGGGCAAGTTCAAGTACAAGGCCAAGCTCCAGCCGGGTGCGGTGAAGAAGGGCAAAGCCGTCAAGGAGGTGTTTGAGAAGTGGAAGGGCGACTCGTCCAAGAAGGGGGCCATCGACGAGAAGGCGCAGGACAAGGAGAGGATGTGGCCGCGGGAGGTGGAGCTCATCAAGGGGCTCAAGGCCGAGGAGGCGTTCAACATCGTCCCCGTGGGCAAGGTGAGGGTCATGATGGCCGGCGGGAGCAGCGGCGCGAGCGGGGCCAAGGGCAAGGGCGGCGGCCGCGGCGGCAAGGGGTCCAAGAAGAAGTGAGCGTGAGTGTTTGGAAGAGATGTAGATAGATAGTTCCCTTTTCAAAAGCACTTATTTATGAATAACAAGAAAAGCCTCTCTACTATTATTTCACACCCCCAAGATGAACATCCCACACCCCACAAGCAGCAGCAACGACGACGGATGACGACGGACGACGACGGACGACGATGGACAATAGTGATAATGACAGATGACAGTAAGAGTAAGAAATGAAAGGAACGAGAGTAAACAGTAGTGGGCTGACTGGAATGGCTAGAGGGAATGTGAAATGCTCAATTAAGGGGTGTAGAATAAAAGGTCCCTTTGAAAAGTACATTTAGCCTCTGCGTGCAATTGCGGCTGATTTTCCGCTTTTATTTCAATACTTCTTCGCCATCTCAAAGGCCTTCAGGATGTCCCTCTTCTGGTGCTCCGAGGTCCACTCGAACTCGACGTCCCCCGATCGATCCGCGCGCACCTCCTCCTCGGTTGCCCACGCGAAGGCCCCGTGCTCCTCGGGATCGATGACGACGTCCTTCGCGTCCTCGACCTCGACGAGGTAGGTAAACTTCCTCCACGCGTCGCGGCCCTTGGCGGCCTGCGGGGACCTCTCGCCGGGGCCGTGCGAGAGCACTCCTGCGTCTGAGGATGACGGGTTCGGGTTCGCGCTCGCGATGCCGACGCCGCCGCCCGGCAGGGCCAGGGCCTGGTCCCCCGGCACGGCGGGCGCGTCGAGGCTCGGGCCGAAACCGGACCACTGGTACGACCCCACCAGTCCGAGGACGCGGGCGGCGCGCAGGCCCGTCTCCTCCCAGAGCTCGCGGGCGGACGAGGCGACGAGGTTGCCGTCGACGGCCTCGGCGGCGCCGCCGGGCAGCTCCCAGCGGTGGGGCAGGGCCTTCTCGGCGGCGGAGCGCTGGAGGACGAGGAGCCGGGGCGGGGAGGCGGAGAGGTCGAGGACGGCGGCGCCGACGGCGAGGCGGTGGGTCACCAGCGACGATGGGTCCGAGGTCGCCGACAGGGGGTGGTAGGGGACCAGGTACGGGTTGATGCGCGGGGCGGTCGTGTAGGACAGCGGCGGGTTTGGCGGCGGGGGAGGCATGTCTGACTTGTGCCTTGTGGCTGCTGCGGCGAGGTTGGCTAGGGAGCTGGGGAAGAGGCGCGTCTTTTGCGGGCGTGTTGGTGAGAGGAAGGGGACGACGACGGCCAGAGGGCGGAGGCGGGGGCGTGACGGATTCATTTGTAGACGATTGTTGCCTGTTGCAGTCGGGCGGGTGCCTATATTTTTTTTTGTGGCTTTCGGATTACAGTGGCTAGGTAGTGGCTAGCGGTATGCGGATCGCCAAGTATGCACGTCGAAGCAGTGCTGTGTGGGATTGTATCTATGTGTGTGAGAGAGTCAGATTCGGAGTGAATTAAGCCCGGCACCGACCAAACGGTGCAACGGATGCGGTGAGTGCGACGGGATTACCTACACTGTACTCCGTAGGCCGCTCCATGCGGGGCGGGTCGCATTTCCGGGTCCGGTGCGGATCCGGGGACCTACCTAGCTTGGGTCCCGCGCTTCCATGCCGGCCCGGGGTTATGTACGCGAGTACAGTTATCGTTCTGATTGTAGTATTTTCGTCGTTGAACCACGCAGATTGCAGTCTTTGGGTCCTCAATCCACGTCCTCTCACACATCCCACGCCTCCAACTGCCGCCACCACCTCGGTACCCGCAAACAGTTGCAGAATACCGCATGGAGCGTCTTGACTGTGAGTCTGAGGGAGTAGTATGATATGTTTTGAAGAACATGGAAAAAAGCCCAAATGATGAACTTGTCCAACGCAAAGGGCTCGCAAAAGCCCATGCTGAATCTGGAGGCGGGTAAGATAGGGGACGAATGATACCAGAGAATGCCGCAGTGCACGTCGTTGCAAGCGTGTGCTGCTGTGCGGTATAAGATGATGGCCAAGACCCCCTCGCACATCAAGATCGTGGTGTGGAAAACCCTGAAGGACGAAATAAGTTTTGGAAGACCTCTTGGCAATGGTATCCGAGCCTGTATCAGGGCCTGCATCCGTGCTTGTACTGGGCCCTCAAGACGATGTTCCAGCACTGTTCGCGTCCGTTGGCCTATGTTTAAGCACAGTGAAATGCAAAAGAGCAAGGCTGCATAGTCACGACAGTCTTGTAGCAACGAATAAGACTCGTCCTTCGCCGGGCAGGCCGCCGGCGTCTGAGCCCCGTTGCTGTCTGCGAAATACCAGCTACCGGCGAGGGCCGTGATGAACGACACAGTGTCGAAGGCATTGGCGCAAAAGTCAGACGGCATCAGTTGCGTCGGGTGCCACCAAAAGTCCACGGTATTCCCAATCAAGACCGTGCTGACGTTAACGAAGACGGGCATCGCCGCCGACATGAGCGGCCCTAGGAGCTTCGGGAAAGCGGTGGCGGTGACATCGAGAATGGAATCGTCCCAGAGTATAAAGACGAGAAGAAGACTGGCATAGGCCGCATTTTGCAAGCTTGTAAGCTCGAGAAAGGCCACCGTCAGTATAATCCTGAGGGAATAGCTGCGTGGCACGACGAAGATGGGGGCGAAGATGGCAATCGAGCCTAGCTGGTTGTCGGTCATGAACTCGGCGAGGTGGCGGCACAGCTTCTTGGCTAGCCACAGAAAAAAATCCAGAAAGACAATCATCTTGGTTGTTTTGGTTTTCGAATTCGTCGATGCTGTTCTGCTTTGGCCTGCGTATCTTGAGCTGTCGTGGTATATTCGTTTGAACTGAGTTAGACGTGCGTGGTTCCGTCGCCGATCATGATTCATGGTGCAATCTATAATAACAGCCCTAAATTCAATATAGGTGCGTGGCCGTAGCCCTTCTTGCGAATTCATCACAATCTGAAAAAGAACTTGTCTCCTCCGAGGGACCAAGGTTTGTGCTGTATGCCGCCTTGCACCTTGGTATCCGCTCCGGAGACAGAAGATGGGGCTTCAAAGTGTAGTGGCGATGCAGGAGGAGGACCAGTAGAGAATACGTACTCGTGCCCGAGGGTATCCGTACACTACGTACCTATCTATCTACCTAGATGCCTAGGTACACAGGCAGGTACATATGTTGTCTAGGTTCCCACGATGACTAAGTTTGGAAGCCACCCTGCTGCTGTGTGTGGCTTCCTTTATTCAAACTTAGCTTTCCCAATCCATGGACACACAATTCCCTCCATCGCCATCTTCACGTCAGTCAGGGGACATGTCGCAGCTCATGCCTCCCAGCACGATGGGGTCCTGGAAACTTCACCAATCAATCGAATTTTCACCAGCGGCTTGCTCACTCCCTGACCTAGCAGCTAGCTGACGCCAAAGCTGAAATACCTTGGTGGCAGGCGTCCTCGACGGAGCATCTTAGCTCTACCTCTCGGATGAAGCAACGACGCGAACCGGCAGGACGGCACCGTAGGGTCACAGTCTCCCCTCCACATTCGGTAGCACCCGCACCTACATGAGCTGAGCTGTGTCGATCCGGCCGTTTAGGACCGGCAAGTCTGCAAAGCCATTGTTTCTTTTCTTGGCCACCCCCTCCTGACATCCCCCCCAGACCACTTTGGCATCCGTCCAAGGTTATTCACGATCTAGTTCTCGTAGCGTTTAGCTCCCACCGCTATGTCTGGCGTCTGGCCGCCATGAAAGACTCCTGGGTCAGGGTCAATCTCGGCCACGCGACGGGTGACCCCTGGCTAAGCTTATTCTGGGATACTCGCCATCATGGCTTTCTGCGTCGGCGTTTCTTCCGCAACTAGCAACACCCTCCACTCGCGTGGCTTTCTCAGATCAACTTCGCGTCGAGAATGCCATATGCCTTCAAGCCCGTCGACGATTCGCTGCTCAGCTGCGCCGTTCTAAACCCCGGCGGTCTGGACGCCACTGAATCGCGCCGTCCCAAAGATAACCAACCGACCGGTGCTTTCTTCCTCGAAACCAATAGTTTCTCCAAGTGAGCTTAGCTGGCAACCTATCTTTGCAGTGTAGGAGAGATTTCGCGTGAACACGAGCAATAACGAGTGTACTACTTAAGCATGGGATTCCGACATGAAATGACAAGCAACAACGTGTCGCTCGCTCAGCCCCTCCGCTCGCCGCTCGTTCTTACTCTGCGTGTTGCGCAACTTTGTTCGCTTTCCCTCGATCTGACCATATGCCATGGGCAAACCTGCCTCTTTCCTGCGACTGGCCGTTGCCTTCGTTGTGGCCTTAAGAGCCCACTCGACGACGGCCGTTCCCTTCAACGGACAGCCACGCGATGTCACTAAGCCAGCGATCAGCGGATACACGTACCAAGGATGGTATGGTCACGTCCGGCTCTCCGCCACGTAATACATGTTGCTGACGGTGTCTGTGTCAAGCTATGCCGAACCCCAGAACGGCCGCGCTCTCGATGTTGTCAAGGCCGATGATGGCATGACGCTTGAGATGTGCGCTGCGTTCTGTACTGCTTCCAACAAAGCATACTTCGGTGTCGAGTATGGGAGAGAGTGCTGGTACTTGTCGACCCTCGACTGCCACTTTAGCAAACTCGGCCACTGATGAAAGACAGGTGTGGAAACACACTGGCGACCGGCGCCAGTCCCGCCGCCGACGAAAACGAGTGTGATTTCAGTTGTCCTGGGGACCCTTCTCAGACCTGCGGTGCCGGCATGAGACTCAGTCTCTACAAATCCGATGGCATATCGCCCGCTCTCGGCCCTACTGCTAAGCTCACGGTCGGGAACTTTCAGTACATGGGATGCTACACCGACTTGGCGCAAGGGCAACGTGCTCTAACCAGTGTATATGCCGACAATGCCATGACGCTGGAGATGTGTGCAACTTTCTGTTCCGGGAGCACGTACATGGGCGTCGAATATGGTGAGTGGCACGAGTTCCAAGAAAGATTGACCCCTTCCTTCTCACACAGCTGCAGCAAAGGAATGTTGGTGCGGCACCTCCTTTGGCGCACCCAACTACCGGGCCACGGATCAAGGTGACTGCAACATGCTCTGCGCTGGAGACTCGACCAGCTTCTGCGGAGGTCCTGGGCGCTTGAGTCTTTACAACTTGCCCGCTTCCGAAGCCCTTCCGAACGAGTCGTCAACCTCTTCCTCGCCCTCGCCCCCGACCCCAGCTACTGTGTCATCCGAGAGGATAGGAGACTACGTCCACCAGGGATGTTGGACCGACGAACGAGTCAATGGTCGAACACTTGAGGAGCTGTACGCCTCCGATGACATGACCATTGAGACTTGTAAATCCTGGGCCGTATCCAAAGGATATACGTACTTTGGAATCGAGTATTCACGTGAATGCTGGGGAGGTAACACCCTCAACCCGGCATCTGTCTCTGCTGACGCCTCCGGCTGCAACATGAAATGCGCGGGCAACACGAATGAGGGTTGCGGAGGGCCTGATCGACTGGATATTTACCACTCCAGCCCGGCCCCTTCATCAAGCCTCTCGTCTGCGGCGGCCCTTGCCACCTCGTCTGACGTCCCATCGCCAACTTCGACAGTCGCAGATTCCTCCACGTTACCTCCCTCGACTGCTTCCTCCGAACCCACAGAGATTGTCATCACTACTGATGCTTCTTCCTCGTCGACGTTTGCCGGGTCTGCCGCTTCGTCAGTTATAGACCCCTCGTCTTCCCCGTCCAACTCCGTTCCAAGCAGCGCTCCCCAAGCGCAGACACACACACTCCAGCTCAGTGACGCAACGGCTGGCGATAACGCCCAGGTCGAGCAAGTAGACGGAAAGGCAGTCATGTAGGTCGTGGTGATCTTCAGGCTTCGTGCGATGCTAATCGTATTGTAGCAACTTGACACCGCTTGACGGCGGCACAGCCACCGTCAATGTTCCAGCCACGGTCGACCAGAGTATCAATCCCGATGGCATTGTCGTGGTCGAGTTGACTTACAAAACTGATCTCGACCCTACGGCCACGAAGAGAAAGAAGCGCGCTATCCTCTCCGAATGCACACTCACCATCTCTGTTGGAAGCACCATCATCTACTCGGGCAGAATCTGGACGACGGACGGGAACTACACGACTGTGACTAGCATGCCGACAAGTGCCAACACGCTGACGACCTTGGTCATCGTTCAGTACTGCCCTGCCACTGCCGTTCCCATCATCATCAACGATGTAGTTGTTGCACCCCAGCTTCCGTCTGGTACTAAAAGCGTCCCGCTGCTCTCGACCACCTCTATCATGGCCACAACTTCCTCGATTCCTCAGTCCTCGGTTCCCCAAACAACCGCGGCGCCCACTCCTTCATTGACCTGGTACCAAGCTCAACCCTACCAAGCCGGCGCCTGCAGTCGCTCTGGCTCCGGTGACTGTATCCTTTCTGGCGCCCCCGTGGCCACGTCCGGCCTGCTGGCGGCAGCCAGTCCCA
This sequence comes from Colletotrichum sojae, assembly GCA_014235955.1. NCBI lineage: Eukaryota > Fungi > Ascomycota > Sordariomycetes > Glomerellales > Glomerellaceae > Colletotrichum > Colletotrichum sojae. The sequence goes on from WIGN01000369.1 coordinate 18,915, forward strand.
TTCCTGTCGCCGTCAACGGCGATCCAACCATCCCCTATGAGCTGTGCGCCCGTATGTGTCAGAACACTATTGGGTGCCAGAGTTGGGCGCTTGACAGGACGCTCACCGATGCCTCCTCACCCCAGTGGAAGTGCTATTTCTACTCCGGCACGACCCGGAACTATGCCATCTCGTACAACCCGGCTTACAGAGATGTTGTTTGGTTCAGCAAGGACTGCTACGGGTGCATGCAACAGCAACAGATCCCGTACATCTCCCAGTCGCAGTCGTCAACGAGACCAGCGCCGAGCTCCACGGCCGCCGTCAGTGTCGCCAATGCTCCCTCCACGATGCCTGCTCCTGCAAACGTCCCAGTCTATCTCGCTGGAACCTACACTACCAGGACCTGCAGCAGCGGTGCCTCCATGCCGTCCTGCACCGTATCTGGCCTTCCCGCCGTGACTACGGATCTTGTTGGGAAAGCGACGGCAGTCCCGGTCCCCGCAGCCGGCAACATGCAACAGGCATACGAAGAATGCGCTGGCATTTGCGCCAACATCCTGGCCTGCAATGCTTGGGCTTTGGATCGGGGTGTCGGCGTGTATCCTGACACCCAGCTGCCCTCGTGGATATGTTACTTTTACTCTGGTCAGCTCTCAAAGTACCAGACCAGCGATGGGTCCAGCCAGTATGCGGCCGTCGTCTACTTCGCCAAGACGTGCTACGCTTGCCAGCAGCGAGATCTGGCCGTCGTCGCAGCGGCGCCGCCCGTCTCGTCATCGCCCACTTCAAGCGTTCCGGCAAGCGTGGCCGCTTCGGTGACCCAGGCCCCGGCGATGACAGCGGCCGCCGTGTCGACCTTCTCTGCGCCGGCGTACGATCCCACGGCCTGCACGCAAGGAGGCCGCCCCAGTTGCTTCATGTCTGGCGCACCTTTGGCAACATCGGGACTGCTTGCCGTCGCTACCGGAGTAACTGCTGTGGTCGGGCTTGAATCACCGTACAAGCAGTGCGCCCAAGCTTGCAAGCCGGTCACTGGCTGCACTGCTTACGCTCTTGAACAGGGCAGGTCGGGATGGAGTTGTTACTGCTACAGCGGCAGCGTGTCAGACTATTATACGGGATGGAATGCCACGTATGCATCGGTGGTTTGGTTCGGGGCGGACTGCTACAACTGCAAGGGCCCTTCTACAACACTCGCCCCTTCTTCCACGACTGTCAGCCTTTCGACCACCTCGCCAACAGTCGTGGCTACCACGACATCGGTCCCATCCAGCACCTCGAGCAGCCAGTCTTTGACCTCGCCGAGCTCGACGAGACCTGGGCGAGCGGGCATCACCCCGGCCACCTGGGTCGCGACCCTCGCGGTGCCGACGACGGTCACGGAGACCAACTGCCCCTATCCCACGGCCGACCAGTGGTACACCGCCGGTTGCACGCTCTCCGGCGCGCCGCTCCAGACGTCCGGGCTCTTCGCCATTGCCACCGGCGTCCCGGCGCCTCCGGCAAATGCCGTGCAGCCCTTCCAAGCTGCGTACCAGGCCTGCGCCCAGATGTGCGCGTCTCAGCGGTACTGCTCCAGCTGGGCCCTGGACCGAGGATACTGGCCCGCAGACCTGTCCGACTGGACGTGCTACTTCTACACGGCGAATGCCAGGCTCATGACGCCTCAGAACCTGGACCAGTACTGGATCGTCTGGATGGACAAGCAGTGCTACGCCTGCCCTTCTGTCTCGTCTTCGCCGATCCCGTCGTACCCGCCGTCCTCGACCAGCCAGATTTCTAGTTCTTCTAGTGCGTTCAGCACCGGGACATCTTTCACCACTGGGACATCTTCCACCACCAGGATGTCTTCAGCCACTGGTGTATCTTCCACCGCCGGCAGCTCTGAATCCTTCTCAACTTCCGCATCAATGACAATGACTGCACTTCAGGGGCCGTCTACCTTCGCCGCGAGCGCCTACACGTCCGGCATCTGCAGCCCCCGGCCCAACAACGACGGCCGGACCCCTTGCTCCCTCTCCGGCTGGCCCACCCCGACGTCCATGTCCGGACTCCTGGCCGTCGCCACGGGCGTCGTCCCCAACCCGGCCCGCAACCTCTACTTCAGCCAGCCGTTCCAGGTGTGCGCGAGGGCGTGCGCGAGCGTCCGGGGTTGCAACATCTGGGCCGTCGACCGGGGTAACTGGTTCCAGGACATGTCGCCGTGGACCTGCTACATGTATAACATGGTTAATGCCAGCGACTACAACGCCGATGGCAATTACTTTCGCCTCACACGATCCGCGTCCGAGTTTAGCAAGTATGCGTGGTCCGTAGATACATGCTTCAACTGCACGGAGCCGGCCGTCTCTTCCAGCAGCAGCAGCAGCAGTAGCAGCAGCAGCATCGTCACCAGCTTCATCAGTAGCAGCTCATCCAGGACAAGCAGCGCCTCTAGCAGCGGACCTACCTCTCTATCCACTTCCACGGCATCGGCGGCGGCCAACACGGTCACCATTTTCTCCGCCCCTCCGCTGACAGCTCGATGCAGTCTCCCGACAGTCGCGCAGTTTTTCACCAACGGCTGTGTCCAGTCCGGATTCCCCACGGCCACCGTCGGTCTCATCGCCCTGGCCACGGGGATCGCACCCAACGCTGGGGGCGACTTCAACTTCGACCCGTCGTACCAGCGATGCGCAACCATCTGCGCCGGCCTGACGGACTGCCAGGGGTACGCCCTCGACCGCACCAACACCACGTCGTGGAGCTGCAGCTTCTACAACAGATCGGTCAACTCACTCCTGGCCACGCTCACGTTCTCGATCGACGCCCGTCCCGTGGTGTGGATGAGCTCGCTCTGCTACAACTGCCCGGTCCCCGCGCCGCTGTCGTCGGCCGTCTCTTCGCCATCGTCGGCCGTCTCTTCGCCATCGTCGGCCGTCTCTTCGCCATCGTCGGCCGTCTCTTCGCCATCGTCGGCCGTCTCT
>WIGN01000369.1:21959-39087 GCA_014235955.1 Colletotrichum sojae
TCTTCGCCATCGTCGGCCGCCTCTTCCTCGTCGTCGACATCTCGTCCCGCTTCGTCCTCCACGTCGGCATCGGCTTCCGCCTCTGCTTCGGCAATCCAAACAGCCGCCTGCGTCCGCGCGGCGTCTCCTCCGGACGGCGCCAACTGCAACGTCAAGGGATTCCAACAGCCCGCGGGCCAGGTGCAGCAAGCGTTGGTGTACAGCCAGGCCGACTGCGCCGCGTACTGCCAGACACTGGGGGCGACCTGCAAGAGCAGCATCTGGATGCCGACCTCGGGGTGGTGCGGCGTCTACGGGGCGGATGTGTGGACTGCCATCGGCGACAGCGCGGTTGCGGGACGGGCGTACAAGGACTACGCCTTTGACGAGCCCGGGTGCTGGGCTTGTCCCGCCAACGCGGCGGTGCGTTACGTTCCTGCATAGGCGAAGGGAATTGAGGTTAAGGTCCGCCGCGCCCATATATCGTTGCTGGCGTTTGGCTCATGAATGAAGAGGGTAGAGCTGCTCAATCAATTTCAAGTTGAACTGTACGTGTTGAAAAGTGATCAAGTCTGATGTTCCACCGATTCCTTCGAGAGAGACCTACCTAACTGATTCGCCGTGTGTGTCTCGAAATCAACGCCATCATGGTAGTGGATTTCTGGTGAAACCTGCATCTGCCGTGAAGGGTCATACCGTCCCCGCGGTGCCGTGGCGGTGGGATGGATGGTGGGGTAGGCACTCAGAGCCGTCTGATTCGAATCGTACACACGCATCAATACGAGACCACCCGACCAAGCCGTGGCGGATGCACGGCCGTAGGAGCGCTTGTGGCCAAGTGCCGACGTGACGACGTGACGACGTGACGCGGGCTGCAGAGGTAGAAGCTAGTGGAGGCTGGGGCATCCAGATCTTGCAGCGAGGGTGGCGGTTGGGAATCGGAGACTCATCGTAGTATCTCCAAGGGATTGATATCGAATCCTGCCGTCTTGGTAAGGAGGCTGTTTGCTAGGCGCGAGGAACGGGCGTTGATGCCGTCATCAGAACACGGGATCAACGGTCCTTCGTTGGGGTAATACCTTGCTGGCTTGCGCACAGGGCTCTCAGATGTCTCTGAACTCGCCCAAACCTAACCTAGGCACCGTGTCGGTACGTTCCGGAGCTGATCGAGGCTTTTGGAGGGGAGAAGGGGCGTGCCTTTTCGGCGACGTGCTGCAACCAAGCGGGAACCAACACTGGCAGGCTGGCAGGAAGGCCTTACCGCCCGACGGCCGTAAGCTTCCATCGTTGTTTGTGTGAGTCTGGACATCATATACTGAGGTGCTCGCCAAGTCGCACGCGGACAAACGCACTTTCGCCTTTGCGTCGTTTTGTACGGATACGTTTCCAGGGCACAGAATTGATGGCACCCGGCGGCCGACCAACACTCGATATCGACTCACTGCTCTGGCGTTGGCGTACAGTGCCTGACAGCTTTGTCTGAGACATTGGCTGCAAGCGAACACAGAAAGCGTCGGACCGCCCAAGATGCTGCCGGATGTTTCCATCCCTCGACAGACCTTGGACCCGACAGCACGAAATGTGCCGGGCGGACTCTTTGCACCGGAGAACGACGAGAATGAAGACCATCACCAGGCTCTCCCAGCAGAGGACAACATCATGTCTGATACCCAGTTCGCTCAGCGTCCTAGTCGACGATTCCTCGACGTGGCGGTCGGTGCAGCAGCGGCGGCGACGGCCTCCGACGGCAATTGCGCGAACCACGATAGACCGATCGATATGACGAGAGACAGCTTTACCAGGACGCCGGCTGATCCTGCTGCTCGCAACCACCCAGAGACCTCTCCCGAGTACGCCAATCGCAGCCGAATGCCTTCGCTTGACGCTTCGATGCCAACGGCGGGGCTCACCCACCCTAATGGCGCTCCGATTTTCCCAGATCTGTCTGCCGAGCAACAAGTCACCGAATCGTCAGAGGCCGCGACGCAGGCAGAGGGCTCCATCGCGGCAGACAGCGACGAGTTGCGTTCGGTATTCGACGCGTCGGACGGCGGCTCCGATACGGGCTACGAGACGGAGAGCGCAACGAATGCCACCACGTCGCTCGAGTCCTCGGTGCGAGACTTTTTATACGAAAACGGGCGACGATATCATCGGTTCCGAGAGGGTCGCTATAACTTTCCCAACGACGAGATGGAGCAGGAGAGGGAGGACATGAAGCATGCGATGGTGAAGCTGCTGTGTAGCCAAAGGCTGAGCTTTGCGCCGATAGGAGACTACCCGCAGAAGATGCTGGATATCGGGACCGGCACGGGCGTCTGGGCCATCGAAAGTAGGCGAATGATCCGTCGGGAAAGCTATTTGGGATGCTGACGATGGCAGTGGGTGATCGGTACCCCAGCGCGACGGTGCTCGGCGTCGACCTAAGCCCCATCCAGCCCGACTGGGTGCCGCCAAACGTGAGGTTCGAAGTGGACGATATCGAGAGCACATGGCTGTATCCGAGAAATCACTTTGATTATATCCACTCGCGGCATACCGTCATGGCAATCAAGGACTGGAGGTCCTTGTTCCAGCGATCCATGACGTGAGTAGCAAGCTGGGCCGCCGTTAAACGCTCTCGCCGGCTGACCATAGAGCAGACACCTCAAACCCGGAGGCTGGATCGAGCTGCAAGAGATCCACCACTTCCCGTCGTCGGCGAACAACTCCTTGTCGCCAACGCACCCGGTGGCTCAGTACTGGGGCCTTGTTGGCCAGGGGCTCTCGAAGCTCGGCGTCGACTTGAACGCAGCGGCCGGTGACCAGCTCCCGAACTTGATGCGAGAGGCGGGCCTCATCAACGTGACGGAGAGGGTATTCCACGTGCCAATAGGCACGTGGCCACGGAACAGAGTATTGAAAACGGTCGGAATGTATTGGAGGACGATTCTGCTGGACGGGCTGCAGGCGATAGCCCTGGGACCCTTCACGCGGGGGCTGCAGTGGTCGGCCGCTCAGACGGAGCTCTTCCTGGTTGGCGTGAGGAGGGCATACCACGACAACTCGGTGCTGATGTACATGCCACTGAGGATCATGTACGGGCAAAAGCCAAGAGACGCGCTCTGAAAGCCGGATGTTTGTCTCCGAGTCATCTAGATTGTCATTGTGTGACGGCGGCCGCCGGGACGAGCTAGCATCGAAAGACGCCGTGAAAGAAGGACGAATCTATCCCTGCATTCTGGAAAGCCGCAAACAGATCGGCGGCTTGTGAGTATGTCATTCGCTAGCCGGTAATACGGACGTATGGCTTGGCTCCGAGGAAAAAGGGTTTGGCAGCGGCCGAAGATGGTTTCTACTGGCGGGATGATGGCGAAGTGAAAGGAAAGTTTGCATCGTGACATCGTTCGACGCAAGTTTTCGAATGGCGATGGCGATTGATCGTACAGGGTATGGAGTAATTACCAGTCTCCAGTAAGGCAGGTGCCCAGCACCAAGCAACCATGGTGGTTCCTTCCTACTACCTAGGTTGCTAGGTAGGAGGGTTGTACCTGATACCCACTTAACGTACGAAATCCAATCAACATGATTGGCCAGAAATGCCGTCGTACAGCGGCAGATGCGGTGAACCGACCCCACGCCCATTTACTCCATCCCCGTGGAACGGGTGCTGTTTCGCTCCGTACCTACCTAGTAAACCTCCTGCCGTGACACTGAAGACGGGACTGATTGCGGGACCGATTGTCCTCTTACCGCTGCATCCGCTTCCTTTGGACGACTGAAAACCGCATACGAAGATTAATTGGCCAGACAAGCTCAATATCATCGCCCGAGTAGGCAAACCCCACGCATTCCATCAGTTTGGTGGCCAGCGTGGTGCTGCAAAGCCTCCTACGCCAAGTCTCGTCGTCGTCGTCGACCTATCTACCGACTTCCCGCTGTCTCTTACACCGTTGACATGGAATCCGTCATGAAGAGCGAATCTCGCAACAGCTTACCGGCCGCTGGAACAGCATCGAACTAACGCTATAATTCTGCGATCGCCCGTTGCTTTGGGACGGGTCGCAAGCCTTCCCAGGGCCGGACAGCTCTGGCCAACAGCCCCCGAGAGAGCGACAACAAGGAAAAGAACGACGAACAAAAACGCCGACGGCCACCCTGGGCCATAGCGTCGGATCGCAGAAAAGCATGGCTCAAACGCTAGTAGTTGTCGTCGTCGCACCGATTCAGTCCCCATCCCAGCTCCGTCCCGCTCAGGGGACCGCCTGGACTCGACTCGCAGTCTGGACATCGGGATCCATTCTATTAAAACCGAGGGTGGTCCCCCTTCCCAAGCCATTGGATCCAAAGACGCCCCGAAACCACGTTACCTCTCAAGTTTCTCTCGACCGCTGAAACACTCCGTCCTCTGTCCCCTGTGTGACAGAAATCCGAAGTCTCCTTGCTCGAGCCCGGGTCCACGGCCTCGGGTCCCCAACGTTGCGACGGCCCGAGCGGCACCACTACCGTCGGCAGTACGAGCATCGCCTTGTCCATCACGGCTCATTCCCATCGATATCGGCTGAAGCGCAGTCATTTCAAAGTCTGGCTGGGTCAGTAGAGCCTCATCTTCTTTTCTTTTGCCAGTAGTAAGCCAGGGGCTACTCGGTCATGTTGATTCAGTTCAACACACGCTACGCCGGTGTCTACCCGGCGACCTGTCCGGCGATTGCGCTGCGTGGATCAGATGGCAAAGGATGCTTCAGCTCTCTTTCATCGCCAGTCGTCAGCAACGATGAATCTTCTGTCGCTGTACATGTACGAGATTTTCCCAATGAAGCTGACTAGAGCAGCAAATCACCTAGTCGCAGCCCAAGGTCAAGCAGCGCTTCTCTCAACTTGATTCCTCGGCCAAAATGACAAAGTCCAAGCCCAGTTCTTGGCTAAACACCAAGTCGTCCCCAGACACAGGAGAAGCCGAAGTGAAGAAGCATGAGCTCCCCTCTACGTCTCCCTTCTTGTCCCGTAACACCAAGGATGATGTCCTCAGCAACGGATCAACGGCGACGAAAACGGCAGCTACTTCGGTATCGAGAATGTCGGGGCTTGCGAAGAGGATTGCCACCGAGACCGAAAAGCTTGAGAATTACATGAAGGAACACGACCTGCCGCTGCCCACCTTGGACCCGAATGGCCCGCTGGATTTCCCCAAGCTACCCGAGGAGATCCAACAGAGCCGCATGGAGATCATCTTCGCCACGAGAGAGCTGGAGGCGTTGGTCCATGGACCCCGGGAGGATGTCAGATGGAAGGCTTGGAGTGTGCGTAAATCCCGACGACATCGCCTGCAGGACTAACTTTGGGATAGTATCAAGACAGCCTCAGTCTGCAAATCGTAAACCACTTTGGCCTAGCAAAGCTGGTGCCTCTCGATGGTTCCATTACGCTTGCTGAACTTCAGACGAAAACATCACTTGACGCCGTCAACCTCGCTCGCGTGCTACGCCATGCAATGACCAACCGCATATTTCGCGAGCCCTCTCACGGCGTCATTGCTCACACAGCCGCATCACGCCTGCTCGCCGAGGACCAGCCACTCCAGGATTGGGTCGGCTACAATCTGGAAGACAACTTTCCGGCATCTGCCCATGTGCTCCAGGCCATCAAAGCACACCCGGAGGCCACTGCTCTCACACGTACTGGCTTCAACTTTGCGTTCGACACTGTCGACAAGGAACCGATGTTCGTGACCTTCGGCAAGGACCCCGCTCGCGCCAAACGGTTCGGCGGTGCTATGATGAGTCTTACCGGTGGAGAGGGCTACGAAGTCAGACACTTGGTTGATTCGTATGATTTCGGCGACATTGACGCCAGAGGGGGGACGCTGGTCGACGTCGGCGGCAGCCATGGATTCGTGTGCGTCGACTTGGCCAAGAAGTGGAAGAAAATGAAATTTGTCGTCCAAGACCTGCAAAAGACGATCGACTCGGCGCCGAAGCCGTTATCTGAGGACGCGCAGGTAGCAGAACGTATAAAACTGGAGACCCATGACTTTTTCACAGAGCAGACGGTGAAGGGTGCCGATGGTGAGACCCGAAGTCCAGCATCAGTGTGGGTTTGCCTACTGACAGACGACAGTGTACTTCTTCCGCTGGATCATCCACAACTACTCGACGCCCTATGCCGTGTCGATACTCAAGAACCTTGTGCCGGCAATGAAACCCGGGGCGAAGGTAGTCATTAAAGATCACTGCCTTCGGGAGGCCGGAGAGGAGACGCCATGGGACGAGCGCATCATCCGCAGCATGGATATGGTCATGCTGGCGGTGTTGAACGCGCAGGAGCGCAGCGAGGAGGAGTACCGGGCCCTCTTCAAGGCGGCCGACGAGCGATTCGTCTTCAAGGGTGTTTTGCGGCCCAAGGGATGCCGCATGAGCATCATTGAGGCGGTGTGGGATCCTCAGGGTGTGGAAGCAGGGCCCACAGATCCCATTGTCAAGGCCGTGAAAGAGGCCGAATAAGGCACAATTGTCATGCTTTGTTGATACCCAATATTCAGCACTGCTTTTGTTCCATGTGCTGCATGCGAAACAGAGACCCTCAATCCACTGCTGCGTTAGAGGCTCTTTGAACAGAGGACCAGAAGCATTGTGCACATCATGTCACTCCCGCCACCCGCCACGAGGACTCCACATCGTGGGTCAGGTGCCCAATCTGGGACTATCTACCTCGGCCGAGCCCGAGCTACTTAGGTAACAATCTGCTGCGCTTTAGTCATCAAATCAAATCAGGCCTGCTGGCGAAATGGCATCGCGTCAGATTTCGGCTCTCAAGTCATACTCTGAAGATTCTAGGTTCGATCCCTAGGTAGGTCGCCAAATCTTTTGTCTTTTTTTGGACTTTTATCGCAGCATCAGTTTTAATGCGACCATTGGCCGAGTAATGTCGTCCGCTCCATTGATCTAATTCTGGTCATGGTTTCAATCTTTTCAAGGTGCATGTGCTGAGGTTATCGTGGGTTTTGCTAATGGTGTTGCGACATCAATTCCACAGATACTCGCGTCAATGGCTGCGGGTTGCCTTGACCTAATGGCTTCGCCCACTGCCCTTGCGAAGCGCCCGTCGGTGAGACGGCTGATGCTCTCACAGTGTCCTTGGCTCATCATCGCAGTTCATTCCGACTTATTCAAGATATGGCGACCGCTGCAGATCGACTGAGCGGGATCGTCTTACACCTGCATTTATGTGGACTTGCGCCGAGACAGAGGTCTCTGGCCTGACTTGTAACAAACGAACCTGGTCCATGCCGAGCCTCGGCGGCAAGCTTGAAGCCGCCCTGTTGAAAGCTTGATCCCCGTCTGGGGGTGTCTCTCCGAAGTGGGACCGGCCGGGTCCGGAATCACGACGTCGAGTCCACCCATGTCAGCGCTTCTCGTATTCTACCTCTCTCTTATCTTCCTAGGAAACACTCAAGATGCCATGAGAGTGGATGTTTGAAGCTTCGAAGCCATTTTCATCCATGGCATCGTTCTCCATCTTTTCCCCGATTCTAATTCAGAACTTTCAGAACTTATTGTCATGCTGAGCACGATGACGGCTGTAATGGAGGAATTGGCTCTGATGGAAAAACATACCATCGTCCTTAGCCTCTTTCATTCCTGGCTCAAAGAATTTGCAATATGCAGACGTCAGGGGTAAGAGCATATGTAAGGAGACAGATCTGGGGGATGCAATCGTCAAAGGGGCAAAACAGGTTGGAAGGTTTGTGCACCCAGCCGTTGCATGAGGCCAGCTAGGTAGTGAGGACAGGTAACTGTGTCCAAGAACTGGGGTCTTTCTTGTGCCTCTGAGCTGGTGTAACAGGCAGGTCCACAGGCAGGAAGCACAAAAAAGGCTCCTTCAAAGCAGGTAGCCACAAACAGATAAGGGACAATAGAAGTAACCCTACGGCAATCAAACAATAGGCAGAATGACTTGTAAGTTACACAGCAGATTGGATTGCTTGGATGACTCTAAATATTGTGATGGCATTAGAAAGTGAACAGTAGACACTATATATGGCAGTCAAAGACCAGCGAGCACAACAGAGGCCAGTAGCGACAAGAGATGAGAGGCTCAGAGGTTAAGGTGAGAATACAACAAAAAACAGAACAACAATAGACAACAAGTACGCAGAACGAAAGAAAAAAAATAACTGCAATTATGGACAACAAATTAGTTAGCCAGATAGATGGTGGACAAAAAGTCGATAAAGTGACGGACAACAAACCAGTGCAATGACCGACAAGAAATCACTTTTTTTCACTTTTCAAGTCTAACACGGAAGAAGCTGGATTACCTTCGCCTTGATGGACAACGACGGACAGTAACGGACAACGATTTATTGGGATGACGGACAATGGAAACAGCTATTTAAGGTACTTGCACTGACCTTCTTTTCCTCTTCGTCTTCTATCCTCCCTATCTTCCCTTTTCCCTAGAGCACAGCAACAATGTCCTTCCAAAAGCTTCCCCTGGAGATTCGGCTCGCGATCTGGGAGGCGGCCCTGGTGGGACAGGGCCGTTTCGTGGGTGCCTATCCAGACGTCGACCCGACTGCTCTTCGCCCTGGTCTTCCTGTGATTGCCCACATCAACCGGGAGTCTCGCAACTTTTTCAACCGCCGCTACATCCGAATCCGTGACAGGTATATGCGCTACTACATCCGCTCAGATGGTCCGGGCTTCCAGATCGAAGACCACGTGTACGTCAACGGCGAGATCGACACCCTGACGATGGGCGAGACCGCCCACGCGCCCCTCGGCCTCAACGCCCGCGAGAGAGCGACGCTCCGCACCGTCTGGCTCGTCGACGATGAGCTCTGTGCCGCCACCGGCTTTGGCGACCTCGACGACATCCTCGACCAAGAGGAGGACAAGCCCGTGGCCCGCTTTCCGGAGCTCTTGTTCCCGAACCTGGACAAAATCTACCTCACCACCTACCGGATCGAGTACTCCTTGAAGGAGTGGGACGACTGCTTCGGCTTCTACGTGCGGTACCACGTCGCGACCGGCAAGGTCTTCATGCAGCAGATATCCGACTTCGACGAGGCCATGTGGCTGAACAAGCGCCGCCCGGACGCCGAGGACAAGTTCACCGAGGAGGGCTTCCACATCGAGATCGAGATCGACCGCAGCCCGTCCCTCGAGTTCGTCAAGACGGAGAACGCCTGGTACGTGCTCGCGGACAACGACGGGAACGACGACGTCCTGTCGACCGCCTCGATGGAACCCGACGTCGCGGTCCACTCTCCAACGGACGCCGACTACGGCGTGGACTACAGCTGCAACGCAGGCGCCGGCTCTTCGACAGACTCCGCTGCTGCAGACACCAATGGAGAAGTCGAACCGGAGCTGGATCCCCTCGAGTACCTCGAAGTGGCCTCGGTTCATTGGAGGATGGTGTGGCACGTGGCCGCCCAACTCATTGGAAGCCGTCTGTGTTGAACTGGCACGCGCGATAGTGGGAAGAACGATCAACAGATGAAGGGCACACCGGGATGGGTGGGACTAGTAATAATTCTTGAGGAGGCTAGGGAATAAACACCTTGCCCATTGGTATCGTTTGAAAACGTGAATCTCGATTTTATGCTGCGTGCCTTTTCCTTTCCCTCGATCTTGTTCCGTTACTTGCCGTCCTAATGCAGCGTGAGTCCCCTCTCCCGAGCAAGCGTACCTGGTCGAAGTCCCCTCTGGCAGACGAGGGTTGACTACCCTGTCTTCCGCTTGCATCTAGTTACCACTAGGCAGACGGAGAACAAGGTAGTCTACCGTGGCCTGCCAGAGTTCCGAGTATGAGAGCACATCGCTATCCTCTTCCTCCTCCAGTGTTTCCTCAGGCTTGACCCACTCCTCGGTGAGCCAGCTGTAATTGTCTTCACGAATGACCTCCAGATGAATAGTCCACCAGTTGGGCTCGTTGAATGGATTGCGACCGTTGATCAGGAGGTTGTCGAAACATTGGATTCCATCCTCTAGTCTGCCCTCGATACGCGGCAAGGCATAGACTTGGTCCGTTGGCGCAACATACTTGAAAGTCACGCCCTGCACATTTCCGGGAAGATTGAAGACATGGCTGATCGATGTGATCCAGATGCTGCCAAGGTTCGGGAAGTAGAGGTCGTCCGGAAGGGCGGTGGGCAGAGACTGAGGGGCTTGACAAGCATTCTCCTCACAGAGTCGCTCGTAGACGTCCCAGTCATGCAGATATATTTCCTGGAGCTTAGTGCGGGCCGACAAGGACATGATGGGCGCCTCGATCATGTCTTCGATGACAAGTCGAGCTCTGGGATAGACACGGCATCCAACCTTGACGAGATCGCTGTCATCAGGGGCCGTGCGAACTCTGGAGGTGCTGCCTATGATTAGAGCATCGGTGGTGGGGTTGAGCCAGGTATATGGCTGGTCACCATCCTGAGCGGCGTTGGCTGTGTCCAACAGCTGCGTGTAGTATCGGACAAAGATGAGGCGGCTTTCTTGACAGACTTGAGAGACGATTGGGAGTCTCCGGCGGCGGCTTAGGGCATCTCTCTTCGGTGCGAAGGCAACCATGCCCGGCCTCATGGTTATCTTCCAGATATACTCTTTGATGTCATATGGGAGCTTGTTTAGCTCCACAGTAGTAAGAGTTTTCTTTTTTGATTCCATTCTGGAGGTATGGTGATTCTGTCGTTTCTCTGAAAGGCGTGTCGCTTGGTGAAGGCGGAAAGAACTGATGTGATAATGGGTTGAAGAGTGTTAAAAGAAGTGCTGTGCAGTAATGAATCTAGATATCTCGAAACAGGAACTTTGTTTGAAAAGAGGTGTTTTCCTTTCTGTGTTTCCCCTGCGCGAAGGGGGTGAGTGGTTCTTAGTATGTGTGTTCTTTCCAAATAGGAAGGAATTCAAAAAGAAATTCACAACAAGGCAGGAGCGCGCAATTCACCATAAAGAATTCAATTGGTACTTCTGTCTATAAGCAACAAGCTGGGAAGGAGCATGAAATTTTGGGTGCCTAAAAAAAAAAAAAAAGAGAGAGAAAAAGAGGATTGTCCATGTGGCTACCTATCGATGTTAGTTAGGAACCAAGGTGAGGTGAGGAACCTAAGGTAGAGACCACTAGACATAGAAATTGAATGCCCCTTCGCGCCCGAATAGTTGAATATGAAGCCAGTGTTCAGGGACAAGCAGACTTGGGAAAACCAACTGTCACAAGAGCACAGTGAGACAGAATGGCTTAAATTTAGCAGCAATAAACAAACATCTTTATTTGATTCTATCCGCCTATGTAGAGCAACGAAGCTGCAGAGAGCCCCTAAGCATACTGGAGCCGGCTCTCGTCCCAGCCAGGACGCAGCTCCTCGCTGTCAAAGGTCATGTCGAAGCTCGACGTGTGGACGTAGTCCGTCTGCCACTCGATCTGGAGCTCAGCGCCCTCCGCCGACTGGCTCCACACGGTGACGGCGATGGTGTTGTCGCCGTTGTAGTTGAGGATGCCCGTCGGCACGGGGTAGTGGATCTGGTTGCCGATGTACGGGTTGAAGCGGCCGTACTGGTACCCGTTGACGAAGAGCAGGGCGCGCAGCCGGTTCGTCTCGCCGCCGGCCGAGAAGCGGAACGAGATGGACACGTCGAGGCCGGCGGGCACGTCCAGGGGGACCACGGTGCGGAAGACCCGGATGCCGGCGTCGGGAACGGAGAGCGTTCCGTCGGAAGAGTCGACGGCCTCCCAGTCCTGGTCGGGGAAGCCGGGGAGGTGCGCGCCGATGCGCTCCGCGTACAGGCCACCCTCGTTGATTGGGCCGCGGACGGGGTCGATGAGGTCGTTCCGGCCTGCCGTGCCGGCGATCTTCCACTCGGAGAACTTGTAGTCGGCGGCGTCGGGGCCGAGGAGCGTTGCGTTGGTGATGCCGCGGGGCGCGAGGGCGGCCTCGCGCAGGTCGTGGCCCGAGTTGTCCATGATGACGATGAGAACGTTGTCGCCCTCCGTCGTGAGGGTGGCGTTGTCGAAGGAGAACTCCTGGGCGTCGGCTCCCAGGTACGAGAGGCCCAGGTAGGAGCCGATGTAGTCCGAGTTCAACCAGACAGAGTAGCCGAAGGCGAGACCGCCGGTGAGGTTGAGGAAGACGCCCGTGGGCGGGCTCTCCGTCGTGGGGAACGTGGCGCGATAGATGTGGTTTCCGACGTGGATTTCGTACTCGTCGACGTACAGCACCGGGTTGTTGGACGCCGGCTTGACCGAGTTGGAGGTGTTGGTCTTGGTAGCATCTGGAGAGCATTAGCGGGTGGAAGAAAGGTATTGAAAGAGTTGAACACGTACCAACCCATGAGTCGGACGTGGGCTCGTAGTTGTTGGCGATCTCGGGCAGACTGTCGTGAACCTTCCACGGCCGAAGGGCAGGAAGGTCGTACGTGGCAGGGCCGCCAATCTTGGCAGTAAAGGTGTTGCCGTCCCGCGAAGCGATCTCAAGCTTCTCACCGTTCCAGGTGATTCCGCACAGAGACTCGGACGCGAAGACGGTGATTGTGGTCTCCTTGTCGGCGTCGCCAGTCAGAGCCAAGCTGCGGCCCGTCTCGTTGAAGGAGGCGGCGCGAACCAGGTACGGACCCTGAACAAATACTAACGAGCTATTAGTTGATGGATCTTCATCGATGTGTACAAAAACGCACCGGTCTTGTTGGCAGGGGCAAAGACATCGTTGTCGAGGGTCGGGACCCAGAAGAGGTACGCTGCGCTGCGGTCGAGCAGAACCGCGCGCGAGCCATCGCCGAGGTCGACGATCGTGACGCCCTTATTCTGAGTGTACGCAACAGTGACGTTGTTCTCGCCGGCAAAAGTCTGGAAGTCGCCGACGTTACCGTCTCCGACGAGCTCGGCCGAAGTCGTCCCGGTCACGACGAACTCGCCGGCCTCGCCCTCAGGAAGCCACAGGGCGATGACCTCCTTGCCATCGACAACAATGTAGCTGAGGACCTCGGCGGTGGAGTACAGCAGCGTCTTCTTGCCGAAGGAGAAGTCGGTCGGAATGATCTTGGCCTGGTGGCCGTTGATGGTGATGGAGCTGCCGTGCTGGGGAATGGTGACTACGAATGATCAGCTTCTCTTGCACTAACTCGAGTCACAACTGGGGTTGCTTACAAGAGCCCTCGGAGGTCTTGACAGTGAGTTTGAAGGCCTCGTTCGTGTTGGACGGCGAGTAAGAGTGGCGCGTGACGTAGAACGCGGCGTCGTTGTCGACGTTCCGGAGCTCGGAGACGGTGATGGCCGGGTTGTTGGAGTAGCTGGTGCTCTGTGAAGCGAGTTAGTACAATTCTTTTCCTCGGGTCCCGAATCAACTTACGTTTCCGACCCGCTCAGTCTTTGTCAAGTCCTTCGCAACTGACGAACAATCAGCATCTACATAGGTTCGACTCAAGCAATGATGAACCAACCTCTGGTGAAAAGGGTCAGGAGTTTTGTCTCGTAGAACTTGCTTCCGATGATGCGGTTCTCAGACACGGGGGACGAGTAGTCGTAACTGGAAGCTAATCGAATTGTCAGCAAGAAATGCGGCACCAGAAAACCAGGATCATGACATACCGACAACAGGGCAGGCGAGCCATCCCCAGTTGGTGCCGCCGTACATCATGTACAGAGAGATGGCAGTGACTCGCTGGTAGATCAGGTCACGGTAGAAGATGTTGGCGAAATCGGCACCGATGTCGCTGGGGCAGCCTCCCTCGGGTCCGCCCCAGGGGTTGTACGAACCTCCCTGGAACTCGGGCATGAAGTTCGGCTGGGACCTTGAGGCATGTTAGCGTGACTCGGCTGGAACTCTTGGTCGCAACAACTTACGGGGACTGAACAGTGAAGTAGCTAGTGGCCTCTTGTTAGCTTGCTAAAATCCAGAATGACTAGTTTCAGAGTCCTTACTCAAAGTAGTTCTGGGTCAACTGATCGGAGAGATAGTCAGCGAGACTGTCACAAAGAGTAAAGCAAGCTGAGATAAGACTCACGTAGGGGATGTACTGTCCGTTTGTTCCAGTGCACTCGCTCAGGTTGCAACTCCAGCAAGAAGGATAGCTGTCAACACCGACAACATCAACGTTTCCGACTTCGTTGGAGAAGTCCTTGGACCAAGAGTAGCCACGCTGCATGTTTATTAGCCACCTAAGCCCATAACTCGGGGACACCCGAGACGTACCATGTTGGGGGCGTTGTGGGACAGCGGAACATCGATGCCATTCTCGCGCGCACTGTCCTGGAGAAGCTGCATGTAGTTGGCGATGGGAGGGTTGAGCACTCGGTTGGGGATGTCCTTCCACTGTCCGTTGAGCTCGTTCTCGATCTGGTCGACCGTCAGCACTGCTCGCTATAGGAAGAGTTCAAGAAACTCCCACCTGGAACATGACGACGTTTCCACCGTTGGTAATCAGGTGCGGCTCGATAATCTTGGAGATCTCAGCCCAGTATGGGGTCCAGGCTTCGGTGTATCTCTCGTCATCGTTTCTCAAAGAACCGTACTCGCCGGTGGTGACCCAGAGGGGGAAACCTCCAGCGTTGGCTTCGGCGTTAACGTAAGGACCGGGACGGATGATGAGGTAGATGCCGACCTCCTTGGCGACGGTCATAATGGTCGTGAAGTTGTGCGCGCCGGTGTCAAAGTCCAAGACGCCGGGCTTGGGGTTGTGGTAGCCCCAGTGGTTGTAGATGGAGAAGGCATTGAAGCTGTTGTCTGTTAGTGATGCAGGTACGAAGCATCGACGAATAGAGTCTTACCCAGCGGCCTTGATCTTCTCAAGAAGGTCTCGCCACAGCTCAGGGCTATAACTCATCAGCAAGTATGCAACGCATGGAGGATGAGATGACAAACACTGGGATACGCCAGTAGTGGAACTATCACTCAGTCAGCAAGGGGGTGAACCGTGAACCGACTCCATGGCCACGGGAATAACGTTACCTCTCCAGAGAAGACAAAGAGCCTCTCTCCATTGACAATGTAGCTGTGATGATCCCTGCACGAGTCCGCATCAGCATACGACTCGATGAAACACTGGCTGAGAACAATCACCATTGGACGACCTCGTTCAGGCCGTTGTCGTGGATCGGCCAGTCAACATCCTGCGCCGAAGCACCGTGAGACCCGCAGAGCGAGGCGGCAAGCCACAGAAGGCCGCCGGCTTTCAGACCGAACCTCATCGCGGAATGATCTGAGTGGACGGCGTTGCAGCGAGAAGATAGTCGAGGACGTGAAGCAAGCAACCCAATTGGCGATGCCACGATATAACTCCGAAGCCACACCGGATTACTCCAGCTCGACCGCACCCTTTTTATTGAAGAAAAGGGCAATTCCTCGCAACTACCAGCCCCTCCCTGGTGCGTGTTAGTCCTGTTAGTCCAGTCGCCATGCCCTGGAGCAGCGTAGCATCCGGACGGATGCGCTCGGTGTTGATGGTGCCGACGACTGCGGGGAATCATGAGGGGAACCGGGGTGTCGACCTGACGATCCCCCCATCCCCGCGATTTCGCTAACTAACCGCGTCAATCATCAAGACAGCCAGGCTTTGATGTCATTGATCAGCCTGCACCGCCCTACCCCGGCAGCTGCAGTAGCGTTGTCCTCATTTCCAAGGGAGCCAAGGCCTTGAACGGACCATTTCACCGACAGAAATGCCTGGAGGTAGCGTCTTTTGTTTGGATACCTAGGCACATAAGTGAGGTAATCGGCCCCAAGAACTGCGAACCGGCCGTTTCCCCTCGTTGAGTACAACATTGATGCGGTCTGGGCATTGGCAGCTAAGACGGCCTGATATTGGAGGGTCGCGACATCATGAGCCGATCCGATGCCACTTTTTGTGTCAGTTCGGGAGCAGCCGAGGGACTCGCTTCGGTGTCTTGGACAAGTTGAAAGGAGCACGGTTAAAAAAAGACTCAAACGTCGGGGTAACACCATATCTCTGTCGACTACATGACGCAACAGTCATTGGACCCAGTCCTTGCGTGTCCGCGGAAGCTCGGTCCGAGGCGATATGTCGGCGGATCTGTGGACCAATTCGTCCTCTTTCTCAGTTTTTTAGTCGTTTGTCTTCTCAGTTCTCAGTTCCATTCCATCCCCGCCTGAGTATCCACATTGTTGGGTTCTCGAATGTTTAATGAGGGATGTCGCACAAATCGCACCGCATGATGGCACAACAACCGAAGCAGCCGATTATCCCCGAACGTTGACGTCCGACCCCCACAGCTGGCGACACACGACGGTGGTTCTTTGCAACTCCGAAAGCTAGAGGCGAAGACCGGCTTGGCAACTCCGGAGACGGCACGCGAGTCGGGATTGGCCAATCAGCCGGAGTTCTCGGAGAAAATCTTTCTCTTGCAGTCCTATATTGTGCGTCTCCAAGAGTCGAAGAGATCGACGAAGAAGAATAGAAGTACCTCAGAGACGCCCAAGCCCACGTGAAAAAAATAGTCTTCAATATGAGCCGGGTTGCTGGGAATGGACTGATTAAATGTGAGAGTGTACTTTAGCGGTGGAAGTCGTTTGATACTGAAAGTTGACTATTCAAGTAGGTAAGTCCGGATTCAGGCGAAACCCTTCGACTACCTAGGTAATTACATGTAGGTAGCTGAGGCAGAAGCTATGGTTCTGCCTTTTCGTGAGGATGACAGGAAAGTCAAGTAGGCCGTTAGCCCTTCCACTTCCATGATACATACGGTGTCTCTACCTTGCGGCAAGGTAGGTAGCATAGTGTGACAAGCATTTAAATAGAGTTTTGCTATTGGGGCGGATACTCTACCTTTTTCTATTGATAGTAACCTATATAATCTAATTATATCAATTATACTACTATAACTAAAGTAATCTAAGTACTGTAATTCTGGCTATAACGTAGTTGATAAGCGAGCGCACCAGACAAGCGAGCGCACCACCTAACCGCGACTACTTTACAAATACAACAACAAAGCAACACCTAGAACATCAAATTAATTAAAACTACTCAGAATCCTCTTTATCAGACATTTCTTTAGCGAATTGACATGTTCGCGCATTATGACCAGTGTTCCCGCAGACGCCACACCGCCGTTGGCCCGTCTCAGTCCTCTGTCGGCGACCACTACTTCGGCGCGTTTCCTCCTCAATCTGGGCTGTAGCCTCCCTTTGTGATTGAAGGTCCTCGGCCTCACCTACAGTAAGACT
>WIGN01000370.1:0-38894 GCA_014235955.1 Colletotrichum sojae
TTGGACAACACTCGAAACCACTGCATTTGTAGGCGGGGACCAGAAGTAAAAAACCATGCAAAGAGACCATTTTTGACTTTTTGAACGATACCGTCCTTTAAGTACCTAGATGAAAAAGCCTTTCATTCATTGCGCAACGACCAGAAAATTCAGCCGGCCCAGTCCTCGGAAACCATGTGACACGTCATCCTTTCTTCAATTTTCCCCGAAAACTGGCCCTTCCCTTCCGTATCCATTCGTTGGCTTAGCGCGGAAATATGTGTCGAGGCACATTCTTGCCCGTGTGTTGGCGTATTTGGTGCAGGCATTTATTTGCCGCCGAGGCTGGGGAAGGCAGACTCGTCCTTGGTGTTGATGGGGGCAGCAGCACCACCCTCACGGCGTCCGCCGCGGGGGGCACCTCCGCGGGGAGCACCGCCACGGGG
This sequence comes from Colletotrichum sojae, assembly GCA_014235955.1. Taxonomy (NCBI): domain Eukaryota; kingdom Fungi; phylum Ascomycota; class Sordariomycetes; order Glomerellales; family Glomerellaceae; genus Colletotrichum; species Colletotrichum sojae. Next base: position 426 of record WIGN01000370.1, read on the forward strand.
AGCACCACGGGGAGCACCACCGCGCTCGCCACCACGGGCACCGCCACGGGGGCCGCCGCGGCCGCCACGAGCACCACCACGGGGGCGCTCGGGCTCGACGTAGCGCTGGTCGATGTCGATGAGCTGCTTGGTCTTGCGCTCACGCTCACGCTTGGTCTTGCCGCCGGTACCGATCATGAAGTCCTCCTCCTCGCGGGTAACCTCCTTGGCCTCGGTCCACTCCTTCTTAAGCTTGGTGCCCTCGTTGGGCTTGCGAGTCTCAAGACCGGCGTCCAGGGCGAGCTTCTTCTCGGCCTGCTGGGCAAGGTAGTCGGTGTAGGAGATGTGCTTCTCCTCGGGCTCGGCGGGCTCCTCAGGAGCAGCGGCCTCAGCCTCGGCGTCCTTCTGCTCGGCCTGAGCGATGGCCTCGCCGGCCTGCTCATCCTTGCGCTCGGCGTCGCCCTCGGTGGCACCCCACGACTGAGCAGCCTGCTTCTCGGAGCCGCTGGAGAGAGTCAATAATGGGATGGGGTCGATGGGACGGTGGGGTTGATTTACCTGGCCGGGCCCTTAGTGTGACGGTCATCACGCTCACGGGGGAAGCGGCCGCCGCGACCTGTGTCCTCCATGTTAATACGGGCGTTGTCTCAGTCGCTCCCAGCGCGGGTTCCGTGCGGATGGCGACGATGAAGAGTTACGAACCTCCACGGACGCGGGCACCGTAGCCGCCACGGGGGCCGCCTCTAGCGGGCTCCTCGGTGGTCTTGCCGCGGTTACGATCGCTGCCGGCACCACGGTCACGGAAGGCTGTCGGCGAATAGTCGTGTCAGCGGGGGCCGAACGTCAAAAGCGGGGTTGCCATCTCCGAGGCAAAAACAAGACGGCAATTCGGACGGACGTACCAGCCTCGTTGCCAGAGGCGTTGTTGCGGCGAGCACCGGTGTTAGCGGCGGCACGCGAGGGGGCCTCAGGCTCGACGTTGCGCTTGGTAGAGCGCATGGTGGTCTTCTCGACCGTCTTCACGGGCGCCTGAGGGGTGTCATCCTCCGCGTCGTTGCCTGTTGTGGGAGATTAGGGCACGTCCAGAGAGGGGGGTTCTTCGTCGGGTCGTAATCGTGTATTCATACCGAGGAGCTCGAACAGGTTCTGGGAGGCTTGTCAGTTCACGTTCCATAGGATGACCGACGAGGACGACGAAAATTCAAGGCAAAACATTCGGGCGGCGGCGACAGCGAGGAAGGTGGTGACGAGGGCGACGACGACGACGCACACAACGACAAGAGCAAAAAGAGAGAGCAGCAGGACAATTTTGAAACACGGACGACGACGACAGAGAAACAGTTCGAGCTTACCTTGCTTGCGACCGACATCTTGTCGCCTGGATTGTGGTGAACAATAGCGACCTAGTCTAGGATGATGATTGGGGTAAGAGACAAGGTTAGAACACCATGACCTGGCGGTGGTGATGATGCTCAATGGGGAATATGGACCAATTGGTGGCCGGGCGGTGATGTTACGATGGAGGTGAAGAAACTGCGCGCGATGGGGCACTGGGGTTCCGAGCGGGACAAATCACAGCAGGAGGAAGGCACGAAGCACGGAGCAAATTAGGTCAGGCCTCCAGGGCACGCAGGGCAACGCAGGGCATGACGGCGTCCTGCCACCAATGACAGCGCCGCACCGGCCACTGAGCGCACACATGCTACAGGTACACCGGGGCCGCACTGTGCACTTACACTGGTCCCCCTCCCCTCGTCTCCCTAACTGCTGAGAAGCGTCCGGGAAATTTAGTGTGAGATCATCGCCCGCCAGCTCGCTTAACATTTCTTCTGACCTCCAATTTTGTGTGTTCTTGGGGTCCCAGCAGTGGCCGTTAGGGTTCCAGACGCGCCAGCCATTCCCCCCTCACCTTCCGTTCCCGCCGTACGTAATTATTTGTCCGGTTCAATGCCGGTGAACAACCGTCTCGGCCAATCTGCTCTCCCGATGCCGGCATTGGGTATATCCAATGGAGGTGTTCAGGGTATCGGTCCAGGTCCTATTTCCCAACTGCCCATCACGGCAGGCCGTAATCGAGGTCCAAGTCGGTCTCATTACCGGCTCGGGTTCCGAATTGCGAATAGGAGGGGCGGGACGCTCGGCATGTTTCTCATCGACCCCTCCTTGCGCGAAGCACTCCATAGGAGACGGAGACCAGACCGAGTCCAAAACTCTCGACCTGCAATCGCCATTGCTGCATCCGTACTGTCTGTTGGTACCTGCTAACTGCTGCCCCCAATCCTGCTCACATCGTCTCCCTGTCCCAAACATCGCCCTTTGAGACTCGGTCAGAGGAAAAACTTCCCGTGTAACCCGCTCGATGCTTCCCATACTGTTGCCATGACCCTCCCCCCGCAACTCTTGAAACCCAGCTCTGGTTCGAAGCACACACCGTTCTTCGCACGCAGCATGCAAGCTAAGCCTCGGCGGCTACCCGACGGCGGCCAATGTCATCTGAGCGCAAGCTCCACAGAGCTGCGAGCCCGGATGGGAAACCAAACTCAATGCGCAGGCCAAAAAAGGTACACCGTACACCTTTTCGCAGCTGCTACTACCCGCTGGGCCATGTACGGCGTAAACTGCTCGTTGTATGCCGTGTTGGTTCTGCAGCTCTGGTCCCGTTTGTGAGATGTGTTGTGTGACAGGGTCTTTCTTGTCCCTTCTAAACGTGGCCCATGCAAGAGCTCTCTGAGCAACACCAACTTGACCCAAGCTCTTTCTTGTGGCAAATCAGCAGCCCGGAGAAGAGGCTTCTTGAGTCAGGGCGCACGAGTTGGGGTGACAGAATCTGTCTTGTCCAACGAGCCAATCTGGGAATGAAATTTGGCTGTGAGACGGCCGGGTCATTATCAACTTCATGAGGTCGTGTTAAACGCCAGAATTGGAAAGCAACAGCCGGTCAACAGGAGTATAAGACTAGAGAATCATGACTGAGTAGCAGAGAGTGTTGACCGTCGCCATGAACTCACTTTGGTAAAGTTAAAAGGGCCTCAAATCTAGCTCGATCTAAACGATCTGCATCTACTGATTAGCCCAAAGTTTCCGGCTAAACCAAGATTTCAAGCGGTAACCGAGTCGGTGTCCTTTTAATGAATAACACCGCGACTTCAAGTCCTGGGGTTTCCCATGTCAGCAACTGTCTGGTGTGGCGGTATACATCCCGCCGTCAAACGATGATATCGTGGCCGTTCATCTGCCCATAAATGCAAAATATACGAGTGATCTCGAGTCGCCTCCCTCCCTCCCTGTCGAACGTTTCCTGGTTATTCGTCTGTGGAAGAGCAACAGCATGCATGCGAATTGTAAAAGTCGAGCGGGCCGAGCTCCTGCTGAAAAGATCATGGGTGAGAAGCTTCGCCGATATTCGCCCTCTGGTGCATGAACGCCGTCAGTCTTTTGACTGTATACATGGACAGCCCATACTGCTTGGTCATCTTGCGCAACGGGTAGAGCTTTAAGTCTCTCCTCGGGTCCTCCTGAGGCTCAGCGAACCTCACTCGCCGCATGGTGGATTTGTCGTCGACGGCCGATACATCGCCAACAGGTTCCGGGTTGCCAGGAACTTGGAAGACTTTGCACTTCTGAGGGCCGCAGAAGAACCGGGCAACAAGCCTCCTTCTTTGGCATGGGCTCCGAGGGAGGAAGTTATACTTCGGATCAGATGATGCGTTCTGCAATCTCGTATAGAAAGCGCAGACCAGCTCCGTCGTGAAAGTCCTTCCGATTTCTCCAGCGAACGCCACGGCCTGGCGGATCGCCGCGGGGTGGATGTCTGGCCGCCACTCTAGGTACTGGTTGTTATCCCAGAGCTGCTTCATAGCAAGAAGCACCATGGCATCTCGCAAGTAGGCACCAATGCAATACAAGGAGGGATGGCCTTTGTCTGTCTTGAGTACATAGCGGTCGAAACGGAGGTTGGGAACAGCCCAACTCCTGAAGCGCTGCAACAGACGGAGTGCTTCGGTTGGGTCAGCTTTTGAGAATGGCGACAGACCAAGGGCGTCTTCTTCTACTGCATGCTTGAGGAGGCTGCGGATGGTCTCATAGTCGTGGTGGTTGTCCAGCATCGTGTTGCCTCTGGCGACGGTCTCCGGTTGAATCACTGTCTGCGAAGGTCGGTATATTCTCTCTTCCCTCAATGATCTAAGAATCGAGATCTTCGCCGAATCAGCGGGCATCTCGTAAGTTGTATAGGATTGGCCAGTTTCTCCAAGGATGTCTCTCAGGTGTCAATCCTCTTCAATGTCCTCATCATCAATGGCGTCCCATGGCCTGCGAGGTCGCCATTCTTCGGGCGCAAAGTCGAAGGTTGTCAGTCCCTCCCAGACCTCGACACCAAATTCGGACTCCGATGAAAAACTCTCATCGCTACTTCCTCTTGGGGAACTCGGGCCCATAGTGAGCACTTGGCTTTTGGCGATGATATCCATGGGAATTAGGCACAGCTGCTCATAGCTGTTTGTCGGTATGAGCTTCCAGTAGCCCGGGCGTCTCTGGTATCTTGTGTTGGAACTTTGATACGGCGTGAAGTCGACGCCTCGGCCTGTTCCGAGATTTTAGCATCATCCAAATTCAGATTATCATCCCAACGAACCTGAGCGACTTGGTGATAATGCCCAACGAAGTTCCAAGTTCGAGTGGCAAGAGTGAAGAAGCCAAGCTGACCGCTCTCTCCGTCAAGAGATGTGTATGAATACTCGCTGATATAAACGATAAATAACATTACCTTCCTTTAAGTAGGCCTTTGCCTGTTCTAAAGATTCTGGAAAGCATATCGAGAGAGATCTACAAAGGGAAGTGATATTAACAGGTCCTCCTGCCTTAACTGATGGGCAGCAACGGGATGACTTTCCCAAACGACATGCTCTCGCAAAAGATCCTGTCTGTTGTTTTCCGCCAGCGGAAAGGACAACGGGAGAGTAGTCAACCGTATCTACACTTGCGATTATTTCCCCGCCGGCCGCCATCACGTATACCAGGTGGGTTGCATCCAGAGGCCCTTCTGCAATTTGATCGTGTGGCTACCTAATCGGTGGCTTGATGGGGCGCATCTCAAGAGCATGGTGATGAAGCACGTGCCGATATCGCCTTCGCAAGCCCTTCCACACGGGTCGCCACCTTCCCAAGCTCGAAGCAAGACATCGTGGCTTACAGGTCGTGGCGTCGGGTTGTGGGCTCTCTTTGGCGGTGGTGTGTGTTCATCCGAGCGTTCCGCCAGCTGGCAAGCGCACCCGCGCGGGAGTGTCGGCTGCAAGCGGCAAGCGCGACCGGGGTTCCTGGGCAACTTCCCGCGCACGGTTCATCAGTTGCAAACTTGCTCCGCAGCGACGCAAGCAAGTTTGCAATTTCGCCAGCATGGCCAAGTGGTAAGGCATCGCACTTGTAATGCGGGGATCCTGTGTTCGATCCACAGTGTTGGCAGCAATTTCTCACTTTTTGCATTTTTGGCGTTTATTGATGTTTAGAAACTCACTTGGGCATGCAATAAGTAGTAGTATTATGCAAGGGCAAGCTTTCTTTAAGGGCGACAGAGGTAACAGATAAAAAAAGCTAGATTATCACTATAGTGACAGGGACGGTAGACAATAGAGACAGCAGAGATAAAAGGATAGCACGGGTTCTAACGAACCAAGTAGTCCAGCTTGTTTTTATACCCTACTTATCCCTTAGGTCAGCAATCACCACTGTGAGTTAGGAGACACCCTTTTTCTACAACTGACCAATCCGCTGGGTATAGCAGTATATACCGCTTATACCAACTCTTCCCCCCTGCTTCCTGTGAGGGCCAGCCCTCAGAACGACCAGTGTCGTAGCTTTCAAGCCTAAAAGCCACAACAGCCACAGCCCCAATGGTCAGGGTGCGGCGCATAAGCGTGAGCTAAGCAAGGCCTCAGCATAAGCTTCACAGACCCCTCACACTTAGTCGCGATCGCGCATTCCTGCCGTTGCTCGTTTCAGACTTCTCTTCTCTAGTTTAGGATCTTCGTCTATAGCGCTCAATCGAGGAGTTATCTCACCGTTGTTCTGGCCGTGACACTTCCTTCCAGCTCAAAGACGAGCATTGGAAGTTTCAAAGAGCTTTGTCTGGAGCTGGAGAGATCATGGCTAGCTATCCACTGTTGCGTTTCGAGCAATCAGGAATATGGTATGACTTAGAGGCATTCTCTACACTCTCATGACACGAGTAATTTCACTATCCGTGGTTATCACCTGTCCGCAAGACTTCTAGATATTTGTGCTCAATGTGTTTGAGCTATTAGTATCTTAGCTATGCTCCCACAGGTGCCACTCCTCTTCATGGGGGTGTGCATGATGTACTCCGTTGCCGAGTAGACATGCCGTCGACAGTTCTCTTAAACCCTCTTCATCTCGCGTCACACTCTAAGCAGTGTGTAATTACGCCAGATTCATCCCGGCTCGTGATCCCATCGCTTGCCCAGAGCCCAAAAGAGCGAAGGGTTCAATTGCAGTCTCTCTCAGAACCAGCGGAGGCCCCCACCCGAAGAGAGATTTCGCACCAAGGTCATGAGCCCTGACTCCTCGGGGTTCCTTTCATGAACGTCGCACTATTTTATAGTTTCCAAGTCAGAGATTTCATTCTTTCTTCACGAAACAGGATTGAGTGCGGTGGTAGCCAATTTTGTTAAGCAGAACCAAGGTCCAAATTGAGATTGAAAAATTGAGATTAAATACATATAAAGTGTTTTTTGAAACCATCTAAAGAGTGTGAAACCTTGTTGAAACCAGAAAACTCCTGTCTATAACTTCTATACCTCGTCTCCATGATGATGATGATGTGGTCGCCATTGCTTGGCTTAGTAGTCACCTCCGAAGACGCTGCACTGCTGAACGAAGACGTTCCTGTTCTCGGCGAGGCAGTCGAGCCACTGGATCTTGCACTTGTTGAGGGCAACGCTCCAGGTGTCGCTGAAGAAGGTGCGCTTGGCCAGGTCGGGAGCAGAGGAGTAGGCACCACCGCGGCGGCGGTTGTTGTAAGCCTTGCAGCCCTGGGCGTAGACGTTCTGGCACTCGGTGTACTGCTCCTGGCAAGCGTCGGCGCAAGCCTTGGGGACGGAGCCCTTGCCGTAGCTCTTGCAAGTGCGAGAGTCGGACTCGATGTAGAGCTTGAACTGGTTGCCAGCCTTGTAGTCCTCAAGGATATCGTTGCAGGTGACGATGGGGATCTCGATGCCACCGACGGGCTTTCCGGGTCCGTAGCCGAAGAGCCAGCTGGTGGGCTGCTTGCAGATACCGGTAGGAGGAGGAGGAACGACAGTGACCGGGGTGGAGGTGGAAGTAGGCTTCGAGGGGCAGGGGAAGGTGGAGACGGAAGTGGTGCCAGGCTTGTAACCCTTGGGAACCTTCTTCTGGAAGCAATCTCTCTTGTTGCAGGAACCCTTCTTGTCGGAGCAGCTGTTGGAGCAGTAGCTGTTGACGTCGTTGCACCAGGCCTTGAATTCGACGCAGGCGGCGGCGGCACCAGGGGAACCAGCATTCTTGTAGCAGGCGTTGAACTGGAGCTTGCAGCGGTTGCTGGCCTTCCGGCAGCCATCCTGGTCGTCGAAGTCGGGCAGGTTCTTGTTGCACCAGTTACCGCAGCCGTACTCGCAGGTAGCGGGCGTCACGATGGTGGTCGAGCAGATCGCGGGAGCAGTAGGGGTAGGAACAGTCGTGGGAGGCTTAGTGGTGACAGGAGGTTGAGTGGTCGGGACGCTGGTGACGGGGACTGAAGGAGTGGAAACCGGAGGCCTGACGGAAGAGACCGAGGTCGAAGGAATGGAAACCGGCGGCAGGACGGAGCTGACGGGGATGGAAGGCGAGGAAACCGGCGGCAGGACGGAGGAGACCGGGACGGTAGGGATGGAGACGGGCGGGAGCGAGGAGGAAAGCGAGTTGACGGGAGGAATGTAGCCGCAAGGCTCAAGAGAGAGGAGGTCGTTTGAGGCGTAGATCTCGATTGTTCCGGCGCCACCGCAGTTCTTGGTCTTGTCTCCGTTGCAAGGCATGGCGCACCTGTCGGTGGTGGTCTTCTCGGTGTAGTTGCCCATAACGACACCGCAGTAACACTCGCTTCCGAACTCGAGACCGGCGAAGGGGTAACCGTCGGCAGCGCAGGCAGAGATACAGGAGGCGGGAGTCATGGTGTCTCCGGAAACCTGGTCCTGACGCTCGGCAATTGTGCGTCCGTGGTTGGTATCGTCGGTGTAGCAGCCAAGAGACTGGTAGGACTCGACGGTGACATCCTTTACATTAGGGAAGGTGGGATCCTGCCAGACGGTGAAGGCACCGGGACCGCCGCAGGTCTCGTTCTTCGCGCCGTTGCAAGGCAAGTTGCAGACACTGTCGTCGAGCGAAGGACTGTTGATAGTCTGACTGCAGTAGCAGACACCGTAGAAGGTCAGACCGGCATAGCGGTACTTGTTGCCTGTCGTCGAGTTAGTCTCCCATTGTCAGATGCCAGCGGTGTCGGGAGGGTTACCCTTGCACACGTCGACACACTTGGCGGTGGTCATGGTGTACTGGTCGGTGGAGGAGCGGAAGTCGAGGGCATCTTCGCCCTTGGTGCCCTTGTCAGCGAAGCACCCGGCGCTGGCGAAAGGCTTGAAAGGGTCGAGGCAAGGCGGCAACTCGGTGGTGGTCGCGGTGACCTGAGTAAAGATAGTGGCAGCTGCAAGAGCAGCGAGGGCCCGAATGAGGGGAGCCATTTCGAACGAGGGCGTAGTGATTGAGGGGTTAGAAAGAATGTACTGGTCTTTTGCGAAGAGCAGAAGAAAGAGTGTGATTGCTTTCCCGGATTGGGTTGTGTGTGATGATGAGGCAAGAGGAAGGTCTGGATGCGAGGCATCGAAGCCTCTCATATATAGTAAAATTTGATCATATCAAAAACCTCACGCCATGAAGCCTCATCGTGTGGAAAGAGTCAGGGGAACGGGAGATGCGCGTAGCGGCCGACGGAGTATCAGGTCAAACGGGGACTACGCCATGGCTAGCAAGTTAGTGCGAAATCCAAGGATAGAACGAACAACACAACGGTTGTTCCTGGGACGATGATACGTCGGCCTCTGAACTTCTTCGTTGTCTCTCTCCCTCGGATGAGTCGGCAAGAAACTGCCACATCGTGGCACCGATGTCAGGAAACGTGAGCTAGAGTCAGGTAGGCAAAGCCAAAGCTGGCGCGCCTTCACCTGTACTGGCGCTTGCCTCCGGGCACTTTGTTGGCGAGGTCCATTCTCGTTTGGGTCAAGATGCAAGTCCGGGATGCGGTCATGCTAGAATACCCGCCAGACTGGGCCGGACTGGCATAAAAGGGTCAAGCGCTCGACTCCTAAGGCCCGAGCGGTAAGAGCCAGGCCAGAAGAGGCATGGGAAAAGAGGTGAAAGCTGAGGTCCAGACTCTTTCCGGACGTCGGGAGTCGGCGGATGACGGTGCACAAGAGGAGGTTCCGGGATCCCCAAAACACACAAAGAGCGGGAAGAAAGAGCAAGGAACATTGAAGTCGACGGGAAAACAAAACAAAAGCGGGGGTATTTCCCCTTTAGGAAAGAGACATAGTCCCACTTAGAGAGCATGTGCTTCATTTCATTGGTCCGTCTATTGTTAAGCTCAATCTTCTCTTGTCTTTTGGGCAGGAGTGCAGGGGCCAGAGAGAGCCCGTGCCTGCATTAGACAGCTCGGAGTCTTTTCCCTCCTCCCCATCTCCAGGAACATTGTCTACCTACCTACCTACCTAGGTACCTTGTTTCCCTCGATACCTAGGTAGGCAGGTAGGCTAGGTAGTCAACTTACCTTCAGGTAGGCACCTAATCTTAAACCTGCACCTTCCGCCAGCGCCTCCCAAGTGCCTCCTTAGAACAATGGGAGGGTAGGTAGGTATTCTTGGTCTTTGATGCCGTCACACTCAACCTCACCAACTTGCCTCAGTCCAGCTACGCGTTAGCCACATCCACATGGCATCGTCTTTGATTACTGGTTTCGCTCTGAATCAGGGGCAACGACTGGCTAAGAGTATTATTTTGTCATCTGGTGGACCTCCATAGCCGCCGTCATGATGCCCAGAGGGCTCGCTGGTCGACCGGTCGTCTTGTCCTCACCGCAAAGGACCCCCGATGAGTGTCTTGACTCGGACCGGGTCTTGGGAGCTTTTTTGCTCTTCCGCTATCTCGCCAATGTGCCGGCTCCGTCGCCGTCGCTCTCTCTGGATCGTTAGCCAACATCCCACCAGCTTCGTATCGCTCGGTTACCCTTGCCCACTCGACCTGTCAACATCTGAGCTGCAACTGTGGCCCCTGACTGTGTACAGTAAAGTAGCTCGAGTTGCATTGTTGACTTTACCCCGGGACGCACTGGCGCTGCCAGATCAGAAGTCCGGGCAACGCGTCGACAACAAGATGGCGACACACGCAGATGCAAACCCTCGTAAAATCATCCGTGATGCTTCCGCTTAGGCAAGAACTGGCGTAGACACAGCCAATGTCTACGGTGCTTAGACAACGGAACGACAACGCCTTGGGCCAAAAACCCCTGTGTGCCCTGGCATCTGTCCGTTCGGTGCTGAAGTTCCGTGCTTCGGCTTCGTATCCTCTCTTCCAAACATCTGGGCCCTGATGGCGTCGACTCGGCCAGCCTGCATAATCGACACACCTGTATTGGAGTGAGAAAACTGAACATCTGGGGCCCAAAACAAGGCCGCTGGAACTGACAGAGTTGCCGATGTCCGCCATGTTCCTCGACTTACACAGACCTCCAAGCGGCAGGTGAGTGTCGCTGGAGCCCCAAACACCGTAGTCTCGACCTCAATGGCCCTAGATTTGGGACATCGCGCCTGGACGGAGGGCCTTTCAGCATCAACCTTAACCCTAATCATGACCTTAACCATAAGCATGACTGTAAGCTTGGTGGTAAGCTTGACTCAAGTAACCTTTGGCACCGAAGCAGGCGGCTACCCAAGCGAGCCTTTGCCGTCCTGTCCTACGCGAGCCGGCAAGTTCACCAAGGGTTTCCACCTAGTTGGTTCTGCTTACGTCGGGCCTTTCAAGCGACGGAGGCTAAAGTCAACTATGCAATTATTGTCACCGCCGATCCCTGCTTGAAACAGCATTCATGAAGCGACTGCTTAGGGAGGCTTTCGGAAGCTTGGATTCCAAATGGCAATAGTAACAACTTTTAGAAGTGAACAGCCTAGCCCGCACTGAACATTCGCCCGGTCAAGATGGCCACGCAGCAAAAGGAGTGAAAACGTCCATGCATCCTGCGAGCTGCAGCCTTCAGACGTATGACGGCATACTGCCATCTGATGCAGGTCAACTTCATCTCCGAAATGAGACGTTTCGTCCGAACCACCGAACCCTTTGTGCATGCGTGGAAGAATACACGTGTGTGCCCGCCCGACGGACCATCGTTCTCAGCGCTCACACACGGAGAGACTCGACTGGTAGATGCTGCGCCTCCATCACCCGTCGACGGCGCCAGCCAAGTGCCCGGACAAAGCGCACCTGAACGACGCTAGCGAGGTCTTTCCGGCGAATAGTCAGGTGAGAGCTGCTTGAGCCCGTCCGTCCGTCAGTCAGCCACTACTGAGACTTGGCGAAAGGACCGAGTCTGAGCGTACGATGCAACAGCAAGGTTCGACAGCTCTCGGCGTCGTCGACGCCGCTCACGTGAGACCACAAAGCACACCCGCCGGCTCAAGGCGCCCCCAGTGCCCCGGCCCCGCCACGGTGTTTCTGGTCCGGCTTTGAAAAGGGTGCGGAGGGCCAACGGCGTCCTCCAACTCCATATCTTACTCAAGATCTGGTCTGACCTCGTATCGTGGTGGGCGCGGTGGTGGACGACGGCCAAACTCCCCGAGCCCCTTGCTACATTGCAGGGCGTTGCGGGAGGCCTTCCTGTTACGGCACTCGACTCTGCATGAGGCTCTTGGTCAACCGCGGCGATCTCCCGTCCACCCCGGGAACACCAGCCAGATCTGGACTCCCAAACTCCTCAAGGCCGACTATCAAAACAGCTAGCTGCAGATCCCAAAGGCTGACATGTCCGCCCCATCCTGACATCTCGAAAAAACAACAACAAAAGACTCGACCGCAAGCTGCAACTTCATTAACGGCCTTCTGAATCGCCATAGGCTTGGCTATACTACTAGACATCATACGACGTGCCTTTTGACTTGATGTTCGCGGAACGATTCATGGATTAAACAAAAAGCGAAAGTCTAATCCAGCCATTGAACTATGCCAAAAGTCGTCATCTTCGTCGTCACATTGTCACTCCGTCCTGACCAAAGATTGAATGGGCTATCTGTTACTTCCATTCTAGCTCCCCTCGAAAATAGGAGGGAGACCATCCTCGGGGGCTCTAGAGTACATCCTTTTTAAAACAACTTCCTGCCTAACCTAGAACGCCGATGCAGACTGCAGATTTCACCACTTCTCTACTTGCTCTCCCATGCCTCTGCTTGCGCAATTTAGGCCTTGTCGCGGAGGTGACGGGGCACCCACTTGCCGGGGGCACCTGAAGGCTTGAGCGGCTCAGCCGCCGATGCGGGGGAGCCGGTGCGGTCGGGTCCCGGACGGCCGTTCTCGCCGCGTCCAGAGTCACCACGGTTGAGGGGAGCACCACCGGAAGCGGTGCGGGGCGGGGGTGCGGCACTGCTGTCGCCACCGCCGGCAGCGGCCTTGGCAGCCTCGCGCTCACGCCAGCTGGGCTTGTTGCCGGCGAGGTTGAGACGGGGCGGACCACTGGGGCGGTCGCCAGAGTCGGCACGCTCGGCCCTCTCGGGGCGCTCGGCTCTCTCGGGGCGCTCAGCTCTCTCGTAACGGTCCGACGGGGGAGCGCGGGCGGGAGGCGCGGAGTCCGACGAAGCGGGACCCTTGGCGGCCTCGCGCTCGCGCCACTTGCCGGCACCGGGCAGGTTGAGCGGGCGGCGACCCTCGCTGGAAGGCTCGGCACCACGCTCGGGAACACGGGACGGCGGTGCCGAACGCTGGGCTTCTCTCTCGGCCTTGCGACGGGCAAGGGCCTCCTCCTCGCGTCTTGCCTGGAGGGCGGCCTTCTCCAGACCCTCCTGGCGCTCCTGCTCGCGCTGCTCCTTGAGGCGCTGCAACTCGGCCCTCTTGGCCTCGGCACGCCTCTCCTGCTCCTCCTTCTCGCGAGCTGCACGCTCCTCGGCCTCGCGGAGGGCGCGCTCCTTCTCCTCGCGCTCGCGCTTCTCCCGCAGCTTGCGCTCGCGGTACTCCTTCTTGCGCGCGGCGATCTGCTTCTCGAGCTCCCTCTCGGCATCTCTGCGGCGCTTCTCGAACTCGTCGCGGCGGCGCTCGTGGAGGTTGGAGCGGAAAGACTCGAACTCGGGCATCAGGCGGCTCAGGCGGTGCTTGAGCTCGACGCTCTCCTTGTGCTTCTCCTCAGATTCCTTGAGGGTCTGAACCTTGACAGCCTCGTAAGTGGCGCGGTCCTTCTCCACCTGCTTCTGGTAGTCCTCGGGAAGCTTCTTGGCCTCCTCCTTTCTGAAAGCACGCTCCAAGTGGTCGATGCGCTTCCAGACAATGCGGAGCTTCTCGTTGACATCGTTCTTCTCACGCTTGAGCTGCTCCAGCTTGATGGCGTGGATGGCACTGGAGTCGAGGTTGTCGAGGTTCTCCAGGTCCAGATCGATGGTCTTGGTTCCGATCTTGAGATCGGCGATCTGCTTCTTGAGCTCCTCCTTGCGGACGCGGTCGCGCTCGGCCTTCATGCGCTTCTCCTCACGCTCCTTCTGCTCGGCGGCGAGACGCTTGTCCTCGGCCTCCTGGAGAAGCTGCTCACGGAGGCGCTTCTGGCGGGCGGTCTCCCGGTCCTTGCGAGCCTGAGCCTCGGACGCCTCCTCCTTGCGCTTCTGGATGACATCCTTTCTGGCGAGAATGTCGTGGTGCTCCTTCTCGGCACCAGCGCGGGCGCGGGCCAGAGCGGCCTCCCTCGCAGCAACGAGAGACTGGCTGTAAGTAGAGTCGACGTAGAAGCAGGTAGTGTGCAGGGACTTGACGAGACGGGTAAGTTGCGAGCGAACAATCTCGGAGGGAGTGCTCTGGAGACGCTGCACGGAGCTGCCGTCAGCCTCGGCGGAGCCAGCAGAAGAGCCAGCGTGGGCAGCCTTGGCGGAAGAGAAGACGTCGTTGTCGAAGCTGAGAACACCGGTGGCGTGGTCCATACGGATGGCCAGGTCGCCCTTCTTGTTACCGTTCATGATGAACTTCTCGATGGTGCCGCGAGTGACCTGGAAGGGCTCGGGGAACTCGGCCAGACGCTCAACGAAACTGAGGTCAACGGTCTCGTACACCTGGGAGAGCTGCTGGAACAGCCTGGTGAGAATGACCTGCTGCAGGGGCAGGATGTACTTCTCCATCTCAGCATCGGCACCGATCTTGGTGAGAATGGGGGAGATCTTCTGACAGATGGAAAGGGGGTGGAAGTCGACCTCGAGAATGTTGTAGAGATCGCGAATCTCGGGGCGAGCGCGCTTCAGCATCTGCTTGGCGAGGGCGTCGCGGAAGAGGCCGGCACGGGTAGGGGCCTGAGACATGCCCAGCAGGTGGGTGAGGCGGGCGTTCTTGTTCTTCCTCGACTCGTCGAAGTCGACCATCGCACCACGGGAGCGGGTGGTGCTGATGACGGGAATCGCCAGGGCGGACAAGAGCACGAAAGAGGCGGCCTTCTGAAGGTCGGCCTCGGTAGCGGGCGGGTTGTCGGCCTTCTTGCCCTGGCCAGTGGCGACCAGAGAAGCGGACTGGCGCAGGAGGGTGTAGTACCTGGACCAGGCGGCGGCGTGGAAGAGGTAGTTCTCGCCGACGAGGAAGATGCGGGTAAGCTTCTCGTAGTAGTTGGCCATCATGATGTTCTTGGGAGGGCGCTTGCTCAGGTTGAGGAGAGTGTGGATGTCCTCAACGGAGCGGAAAGCCTCCTGCCAGAGCTCGAGCTCGACAGCAACGTTGAGCTGCTGGAAACGGGTCTCCAGGTGGCGCTGGAGGGTGTCGGGGTCGCTCAGGTTGATGGCGTGCATCTGCGCGGAGTACTTGGCGGCAGTCTGCACATGGTTGCGGAGCAGCTCGCAGAGTCTACGGAACTCGGTCTTGCGAGTGTACTTCAGGCAGAAGTCGAAGGCCTGCATGGCAGTGCTCTGGTAGAGGACCTCGAGACGAGCATTGTTGCGGAGGATGTCGAGGACGGTGCGGTAGGCCTCCCAGAGGAACTTGAGCCACGGGGTGACGATGGCACGGTCGGTACGGTCACGGGATTGCTCGCCAGAGACGGTGGCAAGGAGGATCGACTCGGGGGTTTCGCTGGCCTCCAGATCGTCGACGTTGGCGGTGGAGGTGGTGGCCTCGATGCTGGACTGGACCTCGTCGGCCTTCTGCTGGGCGGCGGTGACCTTCTCAGCGGCGAGCTCGATGAACTTCTTGAGAACCAGCTGCACATTACTTCGTTAGCGACGTTACGCCCACATGGAATAGCCGCGACGGTGAGACGACATACCTCGATGGTGCCGACGTTGGTGTTCTGGCTGATGTTCTTGTACTGGTACAGAGCATCTTTGGCCAACTTGCCCTTCTTGTGCTCGACGGACAGCTCAACCAACAGGAGCATCACGGGCTCCAGCGACGCGATGGGAACATTTCGGCTTCTCTTCGAGGTGATGTGCTCGTGCAAGAGAGTCAGGGCGGCGGGGGCCTGGTTAACGCCGATGAGCTCGTGAGCCCTCTTCAAAACATTCTCGGGCTTTTGGTGGGGCGGAGGAGGCTGTGGATGTCTGTCAGTAAAGTCATCTCGGAGTGGCGACCGCAACGCATGATGATGGTTCGTGATAGGAAGGCGCGAGAGAGGGGTAGCCTCAAAAGCCAGGTGGGAGAAAATTGGGCGACGGGTGGGCGGTCGGGAGCCACGGGGAGATGGGGACTCACCATGATGGGCGACCTCCTCTGCGGATAACAGATATTCTCGAGGAGATGTCTTTACTTGAAGTTGCAGCGCAAGCCTTATGGGTGCGAGCGAGACGTTGACTTGGCTGTCGCTCGTTGCGTTGGCGTTGCGGAAGAGGCGATACACACGCAAGAGGAATTTTCAAATTTCGTGTGTGGCCGCTATCCGAGTCTGAGAGGGGCTTTCCTCCGGCACGTCCGTGCGTGCTGGGCTGCCGCGAAACAGACGGTCACGTGATATTGAAGATTACGTCAGCTGGAGAAGGCTGACGGATCTTGAATATTGGATGGGACGGCTTCCCCCGCATTACAGCAACGATTTACTTAGGTAGAGAAGGTACAAACCTAGGCTGGCGTTCTGCAGTGAGTCGTCCTCTGGTGAATTGTTAAATATGATGTAGGTGAGTTGGAGTTGACTAGCCGCTGGTGGACCATTTGAGGTTCTGCATAGAAGGGGTAATTTGCAAGCAGAGTTTTCCAACTAGGTAGGTAGGTAATGTTTTTTTACAAGACCATTTGAGGTACCCTGATACCTCTTTTTTTTCACATTCGGAACCAGGGAAAGTTTACGATAACCTCGAGATTTGAGGTCCCCGACAAGGCTTGGTGCCCCGTTCAAGTTAACGTACCCTGCCTTTGCGCTATATAGGCACGGAAGAAAAGCACTTTTGACCCTCGAAACCTTCTTTGTCCTGACAGGCCCTGTCCGTGCCATCTGCGATTGCAGTCCGATTTGCCAGCCTCGCCATCCTCAGGACCAACAGGTTGATGAACTTAATCAGCTTCACTTCACACTCTCTACCACGAGGTGGCTTATTCCACCATTTCGTTCGAGCTGATCCATGGTGACTTTACGCACGCCATGCTTTACACATGCCACGAGAGACTTGTCATGGCGGATCGTTCGCGTGTTCTACTAGGCATCGTCATACAACCTATCTACAGGGTATAATCGTGTTTCTGGGGGCCGTAATTTCGATGCGGATAGTGGTCTGCAGGCCCTGCCGGCTCTTGGTCATCGGACAAGATGGGGCAAAAGGACCGACTTAGAATGGAACGGCACATCTCATGTGCTTATTCCCGATATAGAGCATTGCGCCATCTCCCACAAGCTTGCCCCTTCAGCTGGGCCCTCGGCAGTCTCTAGCCCTTTGTTTCTACCAGGGCGAGGTTAACAGCCCGGCCGAAAACAGCCACGGTTGAGTTCCATCGCACGTCTCGATGCGAATCCCGATATTTCACGGCGTTTTGCGCCGTGGAAAGAGCAGACGGTGCAATCTAGGTAGCTATTGGGTTCAGCAGTGAGGCGAGCCGGAAGCAAAATCTGCCGCGAGATGGACCGTATCTGGATCCAAGTCGGCAGTGCAGAGTGAAAGTATGATCACGATGCCGGTGCCGGGTCTCAGTGCGGGCGCGGCGAAGGGAAAGTGCGGGATCGCCACATATGATGATGATGATGCTGATGCTCTCGAGACGAACGAGAGGTTCGTCGGCGCGGCCGCCATCAACTATCAACGGAGTACAGTGCTGGACGAAACGTCGCGTGTCGTGATGCGTGTAGTATGCGGTGCTGGGCTGGTAAACGGGGTGCCGGCCTGCTAGGAGGAAACCCAATTTTGGGAGATTGCCCGCTCCGGCCAATTTCCAGCCAATCCCGCCTGGCTCGGGTCAACACCAGACGGGTCCGTGCAGCGCCCGTCTCTCAATTTTCCCCCCTCAAAAAGCGTGCGAGACCGACCGGTACCATGGTATTACTACAGCCAGGCAAGAGGAGAAGGAGCGACCCAGACACCCCAGCCTGGTGAAGTGAACACCCTCCGCTTGAAGGCTCCCAGGTACTGCGGGCTACGTACCCTGCGGCGGAGGCCACTAGGTACCGCTACCTATGTCGGTACACTAGGTATCCTCCATCATTGACCCTGGTCCTGGTCGTATGAGGTGCCCGCGCGCCGCACCTGCAATGGATGGACTGCATTTCATCTCCTGACAGCTGGCAACCGGCCGGGGGAGTAGGTTTCGATAGGTAGGCACCTACCTAGACCTAGGAATGCATTCGTAGCGCCAGCGACACCTAGGTAGTGCTGTGTTGCGACTGACAGCTGGCATCACTCTCGCTTCGGCTCGCTTCGCCTCGCGCAGTGCTTTGTAGCCTTTGCTTCGATGGTGCACTCGGTGGTCCGAGCGTAAGATAACCTTGCAGTCCTGGCCTTTCCTTTCGCGTTAGGGGAACCTTCCCAGGCTCCGCAATCCAATCCCAGGCCGGGGCACTACCACCAAGCACCCGACCAGTACCAGCCAGTCCAGCACCAGTGCAAGCACCAACCGGCACGGCACACCTTCCCACCAGCACCAGGTACAATCCCAATTCCGTTCCCCTGTGCCTACCTGCTCTGGTCCGCTTTGCTCTACTACCAGACCAAGCAGGCCGAGCCAGACCTTCCCTCCTCTCATCCTCCTCCTCCCACGTCTGTCTGTCCGTCCGTCCTCTCCTTTGCTTTGCTTTCCCAAATCCAAATCCAACTATCCGAGCAACCAGCCTACCTGCCGTACCCAAACCCTCGACACTCGTAATCCCCCCCCCCCCAAATTCAATCCAATCCCATTCCACCCCCGACGCTCTTTCCTTTGTCGATTCGCTTCGATCGAAACCGGCCTTGATCATTCTCTCTCCTCCTCTTCCCATCTGACCCCCCCGCGGCATTACAGCAGTGAGTTTTCGCCCCCTTCCCTTCCATTTAATCCCTCCCATCTCCCGCTCCCGATCGAACGCTCGTTCCACGGGGTGGTGGGAGACGCGGCAACCACCGCCAAAGCGGAGTCAAAGGAGGGAAACTTTAATCAAACTGACACGATATGCTCTCTCACCAGGACCGTCCTTCTCGCAACACCACCACTTCCACTTCTCCCACCGTCGCCGCCGCTAGCAGTTCATCCACAGCCGCCGCCGTCGCAACAGCGTCGTCTTCTACCACTCGCCAGCGGCAGGACCAGGACGAGCAGCCCCGTTCCGACGACAGTCAATCGCGACGACAACCCGCTGCCGCACCCGTTGCCGCAGCCGCTTCCGCCGCCGCCTCGTCCTCCGCCCCTTCGTCGTCCAAGTCTCCAGCCCCCCGAGCCGCGACCACGATGCCTCAGTACACCTCCCGCGATGTTGGCGACCCGTCGCAGATCAAGAAGAACAAGCAGTCGATGGCCGACCTCAAGCTGCGACGATTGACGGAACTCAACAACCGCCTGCGTGAGGATCTGGAGAGGGAACGCATCCCCGTGAGCAATGCTTCTAAGAGGTAGGTTCAATGTCAAACATCGGGTCAACCGAGGATTCGCACCCCGATGCCATTAGTATCGCGACCGGGGAGAACCAATTGCTGACTCCTTTTCTAGCATCATTGCCTACTGCAACAGCACGAGGGATTACATGGTCCCGTCCGTCTGGGGCGCTGTTCCCCGTGGCGAGGACCCCTACGCACCACAACAAAGCGGCGGGTGCTGTGTGGTGATGTAAAAAATCATGGATAGCGATGTTGTCCGATGGGAGCCGTCGAGATGCTCCGATTGAAGTGTTATTTTGTCTTTTACGCGTGGTATACCAGCCCCGAGGGCCATCGGGCAATTCAGCACAGCCTCCCGGAAACAGCGAGCAACCCCATCCCGAACAATCGAGAAGCGACGACGTTGTTTTGTTATCGCGGTCGTGGAATCATTGGAAACCAACAAAAGTCCTAGACTGCTGCGGAATCGAAGCGGAAACGAAAACCAAGAAGCCATCTTCCTCCGGGCTTGGGAAAAACGACAACAACTCCTCGGCGTCGCCAGCCCAAAGATGATCTCTTGTCCTTCTATGGACCACCAAAAGTAAAGGGAACGAACGGCGATTACGGACCAGTAATTTTCGGGGATGCGACGAGCTAGGTTAGACGAATGGGAGGAGGCGAGTCGAGATGAGAGAAAAGAGGCAATGGCCCCCGCTACGATAATGCTTCTATGTTGTTCTTCTGTTATCATGGGGTCGGAGGAGGTGGTATTCAGGGAGGCAGCTTTTTGGGTGGACGGCTCTTCAGCATGTAATAATTCTCTTGATGTCCTGTACTCATTTTCCTTCTGGGGTTCTGTCTGTTCCCCCTTTTTTCCACTATATCCCGCACCTAGTGTGTGAATAGCCTCAATCCACCAATACCGTCTCCCCGAGACCGAGCAGCGTCGTTTGTTGTTTGTCTGTGGTGCTGTTCAGATGTTTACAATAGGTATGTCCGTCACCGTCAGCCAGCAGCACAAGGGGGGTACCACAGCAGAGAGAGCAAACACCAAAAAAACTGGATGAGGGTGTATCGCGCCCCGTGGAGCCACATAATGGCCTGCATCTGCTGTGGTTCCATATCAGGTCATTTCCGCCAGCCAATGGCCACATTGGCGGGACTGGGGGAGCGCGCCACTTTGGTGACCTGAGGACCGGCCGAGCAGCGACCTTTCACGGAGTTGGCCAACAACGGCGGCGGCCAACAGAACTACTAATTGCAATATGTATCTGGGCAAGGTGAGCCACAGGCCCGAACGGCGCAGCATAAGGGGACCCGAAGGCCTGGGAGCAGGTAAGGGACATCAGGCCATAACAGAGTAGGAATCATTAAACAGGGCGCTGAAGAAGCAAGCAGGGCGATTTGGCGGGGACAAGCTTTTTTTTTCTGATTCAGTGGCTGACCCTTCTTGGTCAGCTGGGCCTGATGGGGGAGGGCAAGGGGATCTGAGACATATGCAGCGCTCCGTTTCCCTTTCGCAATTGGGGTTTTCATTTCGTGGGACCTTGGGAAATGTGAGGGTAAAAAACACGATACTGCAGCAACAGAGATAAAAACGGAGCAGCCTCACGCACAGGACGGGAAGGACTCGAGGAGAAGGGAAAAAGAGCGGTGCTAGTGTAGGTACTGACTGGGATGGGAGGACGGTAAGGGTCCCCATTTCATTTCCCATAGGGGGGCTTTACTACCGTACCTTACCTGTACATCGCATCGGACCCTGTCTGCTCATCTTTGGAAGCGGTCGGCCCCAAGCCACTATTGGATTCGGCAGCCTTGCTTTGATGGAATACTGGCCCTTCGAAATCTGGATCTTGATTTCCCTTTTCTTATCCCGTTGCGACGGTCAAATTTTCGCGGCGCGTTGCCATATTACACATTGGCCGTGTCTCTCTTGTCTTTGATTTCGTTAGATGTCTTTGATTCTCCCATCTCTCTCCATCTCCACATTACGGGCGGGCCACTGGTTTTTGAGATAATACCCTCTCGGTACAGTGTACTTTCCCACCCGTTCTTGCGCGCGTCCTGTCCAGTACCTTTCTGTGCGGTGATGGCCTCTGTATCGTACGGGCACTTCCAGGTCAGGCAGGTACCTTGTGTACCTACAGAGAAGCCCACCGTCGCGGCCGGCGCCGGCACGGTTCTCCTGCTCAGACGGGGATTCTCCCCAATCGCAGCGCGGCCAGCGTTACATTTTATCCACCGGTACCTGAATTTCTTGCTGGGCCTTCCTGCACGTACATAGTAGTCCGCTACCGCCGGAGCCACCTTCTGCCTCGAGCTCCCTCTTTCTCCTCTTTTCCCTTTCCCGTTTTCGCTGGCCGCTGCTACAGCCCCTGCGGGTCGTCCTTTGGTGTTCCTGCTTGTCCCCGTTTTTTCCTCCCTCTGCTGGGGCCGCTCTCTGCACGGGCCAGCTTTCGTTCTTGCCAGGTGCTCGCCAGTCGCGACGGCTTGCGGGCTAATGGTACTTTTGCCCGCCCGCGAATTTAACCCACCGCTCCCGTCGGCGCCTTTTTGCTCTCTGTTTGTCAGCAAGCCTGATCAGTGGAGTCGACCTGAGGTTTCACCCGAGTGGCTTGACCTCCGTCCATAGCGGTGCACCCGGCCACAGCTCCGCCTGGAAGTGGCGCGAGCGTGGACTTCCTTTCCATCCCCGCCGTTGCCGCCTTCCCGCGGCCGATGACGCAGGACGGAACTGCAAGTCGGTTTGTCAAACTTCCTGTCTTTCTCTTACCCCCTCCATCTAGGCTGCCAAGCAACGCCCTTAAAACCACACACACACACACACACGCGCGCGCAACCCGAACCAGAGATCAAAGCCGAATCTTGGGCTAAAACTTGTCGGACAATTTCCTCTTTGGAAGTTTCGAGAGTCGATCGAAACATCTCTTTGGGTTTAGTTGCAGAGAACGGCAAAGGAAGTCGGTCGACATTGTCTACTCCCCCGCATCGACGACATCGCGCGGCCTAGCAGCCCTTGAACTGCGTCCAAAAACTCAGAAGGCAGGACCTTGGTGCTGCGCCCCTTCCAGACCGTCTTCTCTTCCCCTCCCCATCGTCCCTTTCCAGCCAAGATGGCAGAAGTCGCATCTCCGTCCGCCGCCGCCGCCGCGGCCCTCTGCCCCCTTCCCCGCGTTGCCATCCAGTTCTGCACCCAGTGTAAGTGGATGCTTCGCGCAGCGTATGTAAGTCCCAACAGGCAGACCTAGCAAACAAGTCTTAGCGCTCTCCTTCTCGCCAGTCCCTACCCCCCCTCAGAAACATGACGGCCAATGACCTCATCTTCCATCAAACCCATCCCTGTTCCGCCATATCCTACTATACACGTTGAGCACATCACCTCTCCCCCAAACACGTCAAACTGTCAAACGCCCATTGTCCTATCACACGCCTCCCTAAAAGAAGCCCGCCAAACTGACAACAAACAACAAACAATAAAAAACAGTTCGCACAAGAGCTCCTATCAACCTTCTCCACATCCCTAGGCGAAGTAGCCCTGCAGCCGGCGACGGGCGGCACCTTCGTCGTCACCCTAACCCACCTCCCCGAAGCTGCCGCGACGACCTCGACCACGACCCTCTGGGACCGCAAGACGGACGGCGGGTTCCCCGAGACCAAGGAGCTCAAGCGCCGCCTCCGGGACGTCATCGAGCCGAACCGAGACCTGGGCCACGTCGACCGCAAGCACCCGAAGCCGGCGGCCGCCCCCGCGGAGACCACCATGGCCCCGCAAGACGACAAGTCGGCCTCCGAGGTCACCTCCCACCTCAAGAAGCACCCGGCGAACTCGGGCAAGAACAATAGCCCCCTGGGCGACGACGCGCGGGCAGCTGTAGCGGCCGCCCACGCCAACACGGGCCAGAAGGAGATCGCAGAGGCTCCTCCCCCGGGCCAGGGTTTGGGAGAGCTGCGGCAACAGAGGCAGCAACAGCAGACAGAAGCAACGAGCACACAATCAGAGAACAACCAGACTTGCGAGGACTGCGCCTGAGCTCTGAGCTCGGAGCTTCTCAGTCGTTGGGGAGTAACAAAGGGTGCCTGGACGAACAACCTCAGAAATGAAGTGTCCCACCTGGACCACTGTCATGCGATCGACGGCATGCGCGTTTCGTGTTTCGGTGACCAGGTAATCGTCAGTCGAGGAATGTGGGACTGCGCTGCCGCAGCAGGCACGGTACGAGCGTTGACGGGGACGTCTCACTTGTAGCACCAGCGGTTTAATTAGACGAGAAGATCGCAATGCCGTACAAGGTAGCCCGAGGTAGACCATCAGACCGTATACTTATACCCATAATCAAGATTCACGTCACATCAGTGCAAGAACCAGAGCCAGACACGTAGGAAAAAGAAAGAAGAAAGCGTGATAGGCTTTTTCATTGCAATCATTAGCCACAGCAGTCTCCCTATCCGCAGCACTCGACCAAGACCGTCCCAAACCAGGCCGGGCCACGTCGAGTCGATCTGGCCTGGCAAATGCAGGTTGTGTACAGAAGACCGCCAATTCGGGTCAGGACGCCAGACCATCCATTCCCAAGACCGACCCAACCGGCGATCCCCCGAATGAAGTCTGGGAACCAGTCCCCGCTAACACACAAGACAGTTAAACCCTCTCCAGCTTGACAAGCAGAAGTAGAAATCGAAAAGGGAAGAAAAATAAAAGAGTACAAGTAAACAGACATGTAAAAGAGCCGCCTCAGCCTTGACATCGGTTGTCCAGACGATGGTGTCCTCCGCATGTCTTCCCCTACGAACAAAAATTAAAGCCAACCCGCGAATGTGGCCCTCGGCTTTCGAGACGAGATTGCAGTGCTACAATGTACCGCGCTGTGCGAGGCTGTTACGCAGCCTCGGGGATACGCTCACCATCCTCAGCCTCGCACTTGAGGACGGGTGCCTGGACCCGCGGGCACAAGCAGAAGTTCAATGTCACGTCGGCTCTGATATTGCGATGGGCCTCTGGTGACTTTCATGCAGTCGGTTGGTAGAATAACCATCTGATGCGTCTCCAGCGTGGCAGCTGTTAAGGCTAGAAGACGCAGTGGCAAGATGCTGTGTCGGTGTCGAGTCTCTGCCGTGCGGTATTGTGTGCAAATCACTCATTTCAGAGCCCCGAGGTAGGTTCATCTCCACCAAGGGGCTCTCACGGAGACACGTAGACCGTTGTGGAAACCATTGCAAATTCCAGTGTTTTTGTGTTTATCTGCAGCTACCAGACAGCCGTAATCGTGAACAGTTGCGCGAGTTGTAGTCGGGTGGGTGGGCTCGGGAAGACTCGGACAGGATGAAGAGTAGGCGGAGGAGGCCATGGAGGGAGGTCCAGAAATCGGGAGGACGGAGTGCGGGGGCGGGAACCCGCGTTGACGAACGGTGAAGTCGAGATGGGCGGGGAGGCAATTAACGACGGCCGAACCTAGAAAGACGCGAATGTTGGAATAAACTCTTGAATCACTTGGAAGCGGACTTCCAGGGAGATGTGACTGGTCGGCTGTTGCCTCCGAGACCACCGGGGACGTACTTTTGTTTCTTCTCAGCAGGTTTCAGGATCTGTCACGGCCAGTTTGTCAGCAACTGGAACAGGTCAGTATGAGCATGGTCAGAGCACGCACCTGGAACGAGCAGAGCAAGCTCTCGTCGACGCTCATCATGGCTCCGGCATTGTCGAACTCTCCGCAGTAGTTGGGTGCGCTGAACAAAGTGACAAGCTGGCGCTTCGAGAAAAATTCGTATCCGTCCTCAACGACCTGGTGGGCACGGCAGATCAGGTCCATGTCGTGCTTCTGCAGGAATCGGGACACGACGTCGGGTCCGAAGGTGAACGAGACACCTCTGTCGTTTTCACTCCAGCCGGTGATGTCCTTGTCGGGATCAGACCACAGCAGGTCGCAAAGAAGACCGCAGTCGGGAATCTGCAAAACGGGACGTTAGCCATCTGAAGTACAGCACAATTGACCGAGGCTTGGCCCCGCGATAAGGGAAGAAACGTACGTCAGTGGGGCGCATGACGCGGCGAATCTGTTCCATGGAGTTCAGATCAGGGCTGAGACCGCCGTGCATGGTGAAGATCTTCTCGTCGATAATAGCGGCGATGGGCAGGCAGTTGAAGCAGTCGGTGAACGTCTTCCACAGCTTGATGTTGTATCTACGCTTGCACTCGTCGTAGAAGCCATAAATACGGTTGATGGAGGCGCACTCGTGGTTGCCGCGAAGGATGAAAAAGTTCTCGGGGTACTTGATCTTGTAGGCGAGCAGAAGGCAGATGGTCTCGAGGGACTGCTTGCCTCGATCAACGTAGTCGCCGAGGAACAGGTAGTTAGCCTCGGGAGGGAAACCGCCGTACTCGAAGAGACGCAGCAAATCGTAATATTGACCGTGAATGTCGCCGCAGATCTGCAGTGAGGGGTCGGCGTCAGCAGGTCTGTGCTACCCGGGTGGGAAATGGAAGGACCAGCACGATCAAAGCCGCTTGCTTGCTTACCTTGATGGGAGCCTCCAGCTCAAGAAGGATGGGCTGAGAGATGAAAATCTCGCGAGCCTTGGTGCACAGGTAGCGAATTTCGGCTTCGAGAAGCTGAACCTGCTTGCCGGGACGGCTTCCTCGAACCTCGAGGAGACGGTCGATTATCGAGTCAAGGTCGACCTCATGTTGGTCCGCCATCTTTTATCCTCACCAGCCAGAAAGATGGCCCGCTATTACCGAGGGATGATTCGCGTGTGCGGCAAGCAACCGTACCGAGTCTGCACTTTTTTGCGGCGGCCGTAGACAAAGGGAGCCCAGATTACGGGGATGATGCACTTCTCGGGTCTGTGACGACAGCGCGAAAATTAGTACGACGCGAGATGATGCGGCAAGCGTTTGCGGGGGGGGGTGGTTGTTTTGGCAGGCACCTCGGAAACGGCAGGCGGTGATGTGTTGAGAAGGCTCGGGAGGGGAAGGGTGAGAAGGACGCGGCGGAAAAAAAGACTTACGGCGAAGTGATCTCAGCACTTGGGAGGCCTTTCTTTCTGGATGAGAGAAGGCGGCGACGGTCAGGCGGATTGTTTACAAATCTGCGCAGACGTGTGTGGGCGTGAGCGTCGCTCGTCGTCGATGAGAGAAAATTTTCGTCGTCCTGGTGCGGGATCGAGTTCGCCTGTATTTTGGGGGGGGGGGAGGGAGATCCGCTGGAGGGCCGTCACTTGTTGATAGCTTCGCTTCTTTCAGCAGGAGCCGCGGGAGCCGGGGCTAGCGGAGCGAAATGGTCGTCTGAAAGACGAATCGTCGTTGTTTCTGAATCTTTCGAGAGATGGAAATCTCTGGTTCGCGCTTTCGTCTATTCTAGACGTATCGTCGCCGTTGGGTCAAAAGGTGGCCTCGTGGGGGGAAAAAAGAGGCTTTTGGGGGGGAGGAGAGGTGAGTGTGGGTTTGAGGGGAGGATTTTCGTGTTTTGTGTTGGGCGGCGCGGGCTGCTCGGTCGAAAAGGCAGGCAGGCAGGCAGGCAGGAGAGAGATGGAGGGATCGCTCTTTTCTCTGCGTGAGGGGGCCGCTTCGTACTACAGGGGAGAGGGGGGGCGTGTTTTGCTAAAGAGGTATAGTGCTATGGGCACTATGCGATCGCCGGGTGCTGATTGTGCAGCAGTTGCGGACGCAGGCCAGCTCTGATTGAGAGGCAAAAATAGCAAGGGAAAACGTTGGGCTCAGAGGAGAAAATGAGTGAATGCCACGCTCACTCAATTTGCTTGTTGCGCAAAACAAACACACGCACGAGACGGAGGCGGGTAGGTACTATAGTAGTAGGTGGATATGTAGGCAGAGAAAGGTTTCTCTGGAGACCGATGGCCGAAGGGAAAAAGAGGCCGAGAAAATGTCAGGGATGGTGGTGGTGTAGAGAGAGGGCGAAAAAAAAATTGAGAAGGGAGATCTGGAAGGGGAAAAATTGGAGTTAGTGAATGGGTGGTCGAGACCGTCGACGGATAGGTACCTAACTAACTACCTACCTACCTACCTACCTACCTAGTTACGATGGTGTTCCAACCTGCCTGCAACTGCCCACCCATTACCTCTACAACCGCCTATTATTTGCTGAGTAGGTGGGCTGTTTAGGGGGATTAGGTACACAGGCGCCCGAGCGACGTGCTGAGTTTCTCACTGTGTGCGAGTGCGCGCGGTACCTATGAGCTGCCCGGCGGGATATGATGGCACCTACCTACCCCTTTGGTTGGTGGGAGGCAGTACGATGTGCAGTGCTGAGATGCATCAGCAAGCGCCTCCTCCCGTTTCCCCGTTTCTCAGCACGTCGACCAGCCAGTCAGCAGGCGGCAAGTTTGGCAGGCACGTTCTCTCGGCGACGGGAGGAATGGGAAAGCGCGACCCGGACGTGCGTAGCAGCGGCAGCAGCAGCGGCAGCGGCAGGGACCCCTGATTGCTTCCGTTGCTTTCTGATCTCTGATTGTGCCTTCCTTGCCTTCGACTCTTTTATCTTACTACATATACATAGTATGTACCCGCGACCGTCGCGGAAGTATTCGTTGGGAACGAACAAGAATTGCGGCCACTTGACTCTCCATGCACATACCTTCCTCTCTTAAGGTTCTTTACCTCTATACGAGGTACCTGTAGAGATCCCGTAGGTACCTCATGTACTCCGTAGGTGGACAGGTAGTAATAGGTGCCGCATGGTGAATGAAGATTGACTGGGGCGGAGACTCCCGTAGGTTGCACACGCAGGACAACCCCGACGTCGAGTCTCCCGGAAAATGCAATGCAGAATGGCATATCGCATGGGATTCTGACCTGAATTGCCGGCACCAGTCGGGTTTCCATCGGGGCGGTCGTTGGTCGTGGGACACCCGTGGACATCCCATCTCCTCACGACCCAGCAGCCAGGGTCCGTCACAGGGGACTTTGCAAGCCTGAAAGCTTCCATAACCAGGTATGCAAGCCCAGCAGCGTGGAGGTTGGGTTCAGCGTCCCAAGGAATGACCTTCAGACCCCCTACCCACTGGAGGTCGAGATGGACCCGCTGGAGCTGTTGCTAAACTTGTATCCCGCGTACCCAGCGGACGGCAAGGCCCCAACTCCAGCTCAGCCTCCCCCTTCCGTAATTCCCACGACTCTGGCCCCCCCTTGGCTGTTCTGTCCTGTCACATCTGAATCCAGGTTCCACTTTCTGGATGTTCATCGTCGCGTGTTTCTCCTAATTGCCGCCTCGCTCGCCCTGGCTTGTCGGGCAGGAAGCGATGGACGGGAGTGATGCGAATTCCATGGATGTCACATCTCCACGTTGGGCTGCGACTGCCACCGCCGCCGCCGCCGCTGCTGCTGTTCAGCCGTGCCTTCCCGTCCACACAGTCAACAACAACAATAACAACAAGAAGCAGGTGCCTTCTACTTCCACCGAGGTGCTTGACTTGCATCGTCTTATGCACCCGTCACGCCTGTCCGTACATATTAATAATATCTTAATACATCCATAGCACCTCTCCTCACCTCACTCACTTGTCATATCTTCCCTGCTTGATGCCGTGCATTGCATCGCTGTGGCTTGCGCGGGCGCTCAGCTGGGGGTCCTTAAGCTTTACCTCGATACTGCTTGGCACTGACTCTGGAGGATCTTGCCTTGGAAGCCCGTTTGTTTCCCCCGACCATTGGCTAGCTTCTCTGAATGCGCATCTGTTGGGCTTTCTTTTTTAACTCCTACTACACGTACACGGCCGCCCTGCTGAGTCCACGTATGTGGACAATAAGCAAAAAAACAGACAACAATCAATGCCATCCACACGAATCGTTGCATTTCCGCCGACTTCAGTCTCGTTATTTTCAAGAGCATCCCGTCCGTCATTACACGTGTTGCAACTACCTGAACTCTGCGACACTGCGCCGATGCACCTAGCTGGGCGAGACCAAGGACCAACAGCGATGACCCTACTCAGCGACAAAACTGCGCCGTTTGTCAGCGCCTCGGGACCGACATCGTCCATACTCCATCCCCATGCCGACCGTGCTCGGCATCTCCCATCCTCGTTCATGCCCCCGGCTGCGTCCCGAGTGTCATCCCTCAACTTAACACCAAGATCATCAGGGTCCGACCCCGAATAAGCCTCTGAGGAACGCTCTGTCGGATGGTCCGCCTGCTTCCCGCCGAGAAAAGACTTTCTTCGCGACCGCTCCCGTCGCCGCATTCATCTGAAGCCACTCCCATCAAGGCGGCTAGAAGAGCAGCTCGTTTCTTGTCGCCTCGACTGTTCTCGCCGACGGAACTCTATCACCTGGCGATAGCGAGTCGCACACTGCTTCTGTGCGGCCCGACTTATTCGTCACGGTGGATTTTCCAGTATGAATCGTCGAGTACAACAACAAGTGCCCCCCCCCCCCCCTGTGTTTGGGTGCCGGGGCATGTACAGTCCGTTCCTCAGAAGCTCACAGAGCCAACTACACAGATATTTACAGGTTAGGTGTCTGAGTCGACGAGCAACTCCGGCTGCACGTCCACCGCTCGCAGCCACCAACACCCGAACCCTCCATCTCTGCCATCCCGCTAGGTACCCAACCGACGCCAAGAAAATATTTCTCCTAGACCTCCCCGCGTGGCACGGCCACCTTTTGGGGTGCTTTCTGTCTGATCAGCTGCGCCGATGCTGCCCATCTCGATGCGAGACACTCTTTTCCTATTTCTTCGCCCGTTCTCATAACTCACGCACACAGTCTCCAGCTTCCCGCCGTCCCTCTTGAGGAACAAAACTTACTCTACCGCCGACGCCGACGATAACGTCGAATAGTAGTCATGGCCAAGTCATGACTTCATGGAGGAAACCTTGGCCAAAACGACGCTATTGGCATTACCAAAACGCGTCAGTCGTACGTCGGCTAGGCTCACAGTTCGGTGAAGCCTTGCTGATGAAACGACAACTAGAGGCATATTTTTATTATATCCAGACTGGCCAGGCCGGCTCTTACCAACCGAGATGTGCAAGCAACTGGAAGGTCTTATCGGACGGCTTCTACCTGCTGATAAAATTCAGCCTACCATCGCCGCTTTCATGGCACAACGCCTATTCGCTGTGTCGTCCGGAGCCTTGCTCTAGTGCGTTCTTGCCAGCCAAATGCTGACGGCGGCTTCTGCTACCACAGCCACACAGCACTGAAGGTTTGGGCGACCCAAGACCTGAAGCGGTCAAGGCGAAGATTTGCACGGGCATTGGTTGGGGGAAAGTCATCACCCGAAAATCAAGAACTTACCACTCAGATGGAGGACACGGTTTTGGTGCATTACAAATAATTCACCTGATCCTCCATGTCGCACGGGACGACCCATCCCTTTCCCACCTCCCGAGGAACACAGACGCAGCGAGAAGAGGTGCCACACACGAACGACTCAGAACGCTGGAGAAGACGGCAGACCATGCAGGTTATCAAGAGGCCGGCCACAGCAGTGCGTAGAAGTGAGGCCAACTACGTCAGTAGACAAGCAACATGCATAAGTCTGCCTGTCAGTCAGCCTGCATCGGTGGACGACATACAGCACGTACGGAGAAAGTGCGTCAGAACCATGTCGTGCAGCGCGGCTGGCTTGCCTGCTTGGTCGCTAGGTATCTTCACCTCGCCTCAGAGCTCACAAATAACCCTGCCCCGCGGCAAGCACCGAAGGGATCTGGGCCTATTACCCCTCCATCCGAATGCTGTCATGGGCCGTGGCACTGGCAGTGGATGGGGAGGGCCGCTCCCAGCCGACAAAGGAGGGGGGAACTGGACTCGGCAGGGCCAAAGCAAGGCAAGTCCCGTTCCTCAGGCATTCAACGGTCCAATTGGCGTCAAATCTGGCCTGGAGATCGGGCGGTCGTGGAGTTTGATTCTCCGCCTCACCTCCCCCGGCAGACTCCACAGGACCCGGCCGTCCTTCGGTGTCAGTGGCCGGGGGTGTGTCCAGTCTGTCACCGCCGGCGCGGCCAATGAGAGTCGGTGGTCAGCATGGCAGGAAGCAGGCGTTCGCATTTCTTGATGCCCATTCTCCAGCGAATGCCAATCTCCAACCTTTTCAGGGAACACGTCACATGACTTCCCCGCGACGTCCCATGCCACACTTGACATCTGTCCAAACCTGCGCTGCCCACTGACTGCTGATGTACTTAGTAGATAGACATGTAGCTTGGTAGTGAATTATACTACGTAAGCTCAGGCACGTGACGGCACACCTTCACCGGTCTGCCTTTTAATCCTCCGGGCCCCCCTCCACCCCACGTCCAGACACACACAATATTCGAGCGACGTGGCAACGCATCCCTAGTGTTGCCTCCATCCCCCATGCTCCCCCCCCTCCCCCCCCCTCCATATCGACGTTTGCCTAGGCAGACGTACCCTCCACCAAGCCTTATCTCATTGAGTGCGATGCCAACTCTCAGCTGATGGAGGTCCCAATTGACTTTTTTCCAACGTCCCGGTTTTCCCTGATTCGCCCGCCCGTTGTTGTCCGAGCCTCGGGGAACGAGTCAACTCACCGCCGGGATGACTAGGTAGTGAGCGTAATTTCTGCAAACTGTTTGCTCAGAGCAGAGTCCCTGCGTCGGATTAATCGAGTGCCTTCACTTCAAAGTCTCCCCGTATGCTGCAGGTGCCGCTGAAGAGTGCCAGACCAACAAGCGCGTGCGGAATGGACCATCCGTAGAAAGCGACTGTATCCGGGACGTAATTCATGGCTCATCGAAACTTTCTTTTTCCACTGTTGACACTCACAGCCACTACTAGTAAATTTCTCGCGAGCACGCAGTCCGGAACCCCCTTTCTTTGCATTATCTCGTACGAAAAAGGACTACCACCGTCTGTGCGTAGAGACATGTTCGGGGAGAGCAAGCACGAGGCTTTTTGTTTTGCTTTTGTTTTGCTGCTGCTGAGCCCAAAGTCCTGCCCTTTCTCTCTCGGTGTCTCCATCTGAGTCCTCCCCTCCCAACTAGCAAACCAAAAATCCAGGAAGAAAAGAAAACAGACATAACCCAACAGCAGACGAGGTCTTCCTGCCTCAGAACCCTCGGGCCTGATAAGAAGGAAGACAAAATAAAAAAAGAGTAACTATTCTCTCAATCGTGCCAAAACGCCGGAAAGGTTGGTGTTGGTTGTGTGTGCGTCGTTTTTTCGAGGTGTAAGTCGTCTCTGTCCCAGACGCACACTCCCTGCAAAACAAAATAAGAGGGCGGAGAGCCAGCGATAATATGTCCTTACACCCCATCCATCTCTCTAAAACGCCTCGGTGACCCCTATGTCAAGAAAGAAAAGAAGCGCGGTTGAAAAGTAGTGTGGGGGAATCGCTATAATGGGGCGCGTCGGTAGTTAAAGGATACGGGTGAAAATAATGACAGGGGCAGGGGTTTTGATGACCGAATTCCCCGAAGGGGCGGATCGTGACGGTATGGCTCAAAGGAGCAAGAACCGTCGGGGTAGGGTTACCATCCCCAGGATAAAAATACAATTTCGTAAGAGAAAAAAGACAAGCAAGAATTCGTTACAAGCGTACAGTCGCTCCCGGCGATCCCGGGGAGGAAGACGGTGAGCAGTCTGAAGAAAGCCAGAGCTCATCTTCTTCTGGCCGACGACCTGGCACTCGTGCGCTTGCGCACCTTGCTGCCGCCGCCGCCGCCGGACTTGGCTTTGCTCACTATCGTGTCGGCCGTGATCTCGCCGCTGACGGTCGGCGACGCCGTGATAGTGCTGTCCTCGACGTCAAAAGCGAGGCCCTCGAGCTCCTGGTCGTCCATGTCCGTCAGGTCTTCACTGAGACTGCGAAGGGCCTCGCGACCGGTCCACTGCTCCTCGACGACGGTGGTGCCCTTGGGCTTAAACTCCTCAAAGTACCAGGGAATGCCGCCTTCGGACAGCGGGTCATTTGATTCGTTACCCAAACTGCCGTTAGATTGAGGAGGCGTCGGCGGCGCGGGCTGTGACGGCCGGCTGACCGAAACGTAGCCGTTGGTTTCTGGCGGCGTGTCCGACGGTGGCATAGAGGCCGGCATCCCGGGATCGGACTTGTCCGCTGCTTTGCCATTGCCCTCATGCCCTGCGACGGAAGAGTTTGATGAATGAACGTCGCTTGGCTTCTCCAAGGTCGACGTGTTGACTTCGATATTGCCCTCATCGTCGTCTTCGCCCTCCGCATCCACGTCCATTTCATCGTCTTCTGGAGGGGCTGTCACGTCTTCCTCCTCCTTGGACTTCTCGTCCTGAGTCTCCGGCTCGTCGTTTGCCACTGTGATCTGCTCATTCGCATCCACCATGATCGTGTCTTGACTGGGCTCTGTGCTCTCTTCTATGCGAGACACAACGATCGACGGCTGACGGTACTCGATACTGGCTTCCAGCATGCCCTCTAGTTCTTTGAGGAGGGTATCTATGGGCTTGTGCGTGATTTCGGCTTCCACCCTCAATGCATTTTCAAGCTGCGGCTGCACAAACTTGAGTATTCGTTTTCCGAGTGCTTTTCTTTGCCTCGGATCATGGAAATTTTGTTTCACAGGTGACAGAGGCGCAGCGTCGTCGAGGAGCTGCGGCTCGGTGTTGATGCCAACATTGATTACTTCGCACAGGTCGTGAGTGAAAACCAGCGTGTTGGTGTAGAAGCGGCACTCAAGCTTCTCCTGGAGCTGCAAGAGACCTTCATTGAAGATGTTCTTGTCAAGACTGTATTCGTTGGTTAGCAATGTTCCTGAAGCGGTGTTGGGTCTAACTGACAATATGGCTTTCTCCACCACTGGCACGAGCAGCTTGGAGATGGGGAAGTAGCATGTATCCACAAACTCTTGCTCGAGCTCTGCTGTCTCGAGTTTGTCTTGCTCCCGCTCGACGATGCTTTCGGAGAGGGATTTGAGCTCTGAGAGGTCCTTGAGCAGCATCTCAGCAAACTCGATACGGCGAATAAGACGGGTTTTGCCTGACGGGCCCATCTGAGCAAAGTTTCGCCTTGTGAGCTCCATGGAGGAAAATGTCTCCATCTGCAGCTGCAGGCGTTTGAGAAGAGCGGCGCCACGACGTGCCTCACGCTTCAAGGTCCAGTAACGGCAAGCTTCGCTGACAAAGTCCTTGCGCTTGCGGAATGGAAAACGAGACAGTGCCTGCTCGACGATATCGAAGACAGCTTGTGGGATAATCGGAGCGCCCGATGGCAGTTTCCAAATCTGCTTCGCCGGCTGTCCCTTCTTCTTGTCTCCACCACCGACGTAAGACGCAAGCTTTGCCCCTGTCATCTGGCTTTCGTCCGGCGGGTGCTCTG
Organism: Colletotrichum sojae; assembly: GCA_014235955.1. Classification (NCBI taxonomy): domain Eukaryota; kingdom Fungi; phylum Ascomycota; class Sordariomycetes; order Glomerellales; family Glomerellaceae; genus Colletotrichum; species Colletotrichum sojae. The sequence continues at coordinate 34,915 of WIGN01000370.1, forward strand.
TGAGCGCATGGCGGTGATTAGCTGCCAAGGTGTGAGCCGTTGCCTGGCTGTCCGCCCATATGCGCCCCTTCATGGCTCGCTTGTAGAATTTCCTAGCCGCTCTCGCTGCCTGGGCGACCCCGTTGTCCTTGGCGTAGTCCGGCGGGCAATGCTTATCACAGAAGGCCTTGAGTATCATGCTGTTATCAAGAACGGCAAGGGCTCCGTGATTGTTCTTCATCTTAAGGAACAGCCGCGACCGCCTCGCGCACGTGACGTGGAAAGCTTGATAGCAGGATTTGTTGCTGCACTGGATGCAGGCACCCATCTTCTGGTTGCAAATGTAGCAACTCAGCTTCCAGCGTGTCTTGGGCACCTTCTCGACATCCATGACAGGCTCCATGAAGGTGGCGTTGCCCAGGGACACTTCCGGAATCCACATGGCGCATAGCAAGTGTGCCCACTTGGAAGAGTTCGTTTGCTTGAAGGCACCGTCGGTGTTGGGACAGAAAATACAGGTCTGCAATGTGTGAGTAACTGATACCAGCGAGAGGGGTTTGAGTGTACTAACCGGAATGCCTCGCCCAATAAGCTGGCACTTTCGACACAGCCACTGTCCTTCTGGGATGAATGGGACACCGTAACATTCCTGGTGGACTGCCAGGTCGCAGCCGTCGCAGAACACAATAGCGTTTGTATTTTCACAGTCGCCGTCGTCGCAGATAGCGCACTTGCTGTCCTGTTCCTCGCCAACCTGCGGCTCGCCGTTAACTGCCGCAGCTGAGCTTGAACGTGGACGATGCGTCTGCGGCGGTTTGGGGTTGGGTTTTGGTATCCGCTTCTCAAGGGCATGCCATTCCTTCTCGATCTTGGTGATTGCAATCTCGAACACCTCGCGTGTTACGATCTCCAGATCGTGAGCCTTGCGCTGCTCCCTGTTATACACCTCGAGCCACTGATCATCCTGCTCGTCCATATCATACTCAACACGGCCGACGGTGTTTCCAGAGGTCGGAATCACGTCGCCGTCGGGCTTGACAGAAGACTGCTCCAAATCATCTTCCAAGTTCGCCTCGCTGGCCTTAATCAGGCGTTCTTCGGGTCGGATGAATCGGTCTGTTTCTTGATATCCCACGTTCATCATGGATTTGTCGACATATCGCGCTTGACCGAAGCTCTTGCTCTCGAACTGTTCGACCTGATCGGATTTGCGGTATGAAGGTGCCTTCAGGTCAAGTCGCTCCTTGGGGGTCTGGTTCCGGATTGGCAGCACTTGAGGAACTTTTGGAGTTGCCGCGAGAGCCAGGTCTCGGCTGAGGAAAGAAACAGACTCGCGAGTTGGCCTTGTAGTCCTTCTTTTCTGTGGTGTCTCGCCAACGTTTGCAACGGCAAAGTAAGAGGTTGTTTGAGGAGCCGGGGTGTTACCCGTAGAAGCCGGGTTCATCTCCTTCAGAGGCGTGTGAGAGCCGTTCATCGGCGTAGAGGGTCGAGGCGCAGCTGGGGTTCCGGGAGGCGATTTTGATGCTGGCAGAGGCAGCCCATCGACTTCTTCTGATCGAAATATCATGAACGTAGCGTCGATGTCGAGTCTAGGGTGGAACTCCTCCCAGCCTCGCTCCTCTCTGGGCTTATATCCTTCGTTCTCGGCGACAGCTGCAGCAACAGCGGCAGCCGAACTGAATTCGACGTCATCGCGGTCTGCAGCAGTCCGTATCCTGGCGCTCCTTTCCCGCCTTGGTACAAGGGCCGAAACGGTGCGCGGCTCCCTTGGCGGTCGTCGCACTGCTGCGATGGGTGTCTCGGTTCCATCATCATCGATAAAGCGGCCTCCACCGCCAGCACCACCGGGTATGTATCTCCGTCTCTTAGGTGGGGGCTCAGTCTGGGGAACTGGCGTGGCGAGGTCGCGCGTGGATCGGCTGGACGAAGCAGCTGCGGGGGAATCGCCTCGCTCGCGCGCGAAACGGGCAGCGTTGGTGGTGCCGGGAGGACGTCCTCTTTTCCGGCCAGTAGGCGGTCGGCGCGGTGTAGAGGGTTTTGGCGCCATGTTTTGCGATTATATTGCCAGGTTCTGCAGAGTCTTTTGATGGCTCGGAAGGAAAGCTTCGTGAATCACCGCGTCAGGAGGAGGTGGCGCGCGGAGTGATGGTGCGGCTGGAGGAAAGAGCGGGGCATTGGCGAAACGGTTCCGCGCACGAATCTCCGGCACGCAACAAGGTTACAGTGCGTTTTCGAAGGCGATGCTGAGCTTGATCTGAGTTGAAAAGGTCATCAGGAGAGGGGGTGACGTCGAGCTGGCGGCTCAGAGTTACTCGTGCGAAAAACAGAGAACGCGTGAAGTTGAAACGCACGGACCCGACTGCCATTGTTAGCCGCAAGGGAGCAAGCGCTATTAGTCATCCGCGGGTACCAATACAGGGGCAGCAGTGTGGGCGGTTCCCTTCAAACTTGGGGGGAAGCCGCACCCGCATCCACCTCCACACTAGCGCCTTCCTAGACTGGACATTTCTGATTGGCCTGCAAGTCCATCTTTTATCAGATCGAACTGGCGGGCCACATTCACCCTGGTCCGGTCGCCAGACGTAGTGCGGCCACACTGCTCCTTCCAAAATCACAAAAAGTCTCTCGACAATTGACATCAAGGACCATCCCATCAACCGCGCCTTAAGTCTCTCGGCTTATATTTGACTCCGCCAAGGCACCGTCAGTGTGACGATTCATTGACATTTTGCTTATCGATGCTTGACCTTTCCATCGCTGCCATCGGCCGCAAAATCCATGGTGCCTTTCTGCACAACACCTCTCCGAGCGAAGCGAGTCAGTTCGCCACCAATTGATCTATTTCCTTACACAACTGGGAATTGACAGAGCATTGTGAAAACGTCGCGGAGATGAACAAGATACGACTGCTCCTCCAGGCCAGTCGTGGCTGAGACTGAGCCATCGCATGTCAATCACGTCGAGATCCAGCCTATATATGGCCTTCTCGGCAGCTCCCCTTGGTCCAATCAGATGTCTGTCGCATGCCAGCGCAGGATAAACTCCCCACGACTGACGCCTTCATTCTCCGGCCTTCGAGACTTGATTGATGTCACCGCATCTTTACCCCGGATCCCTCCCCACAATTCCGGGTCTCTTCCCGAGGCGGCCAAGCGGCGGCCAATGTGCCTTGCCGCCCCTCCTCGATCGGCTACTAACTTGGTTACCACCAACCCACCACCACATGGCCACCCTGTTTGACGCAAGCCGTTATTCAGGGACCGATGTCAGATCGGGACCTTCTCGTCGAATTGTTGGCTGAATTGACTTTTGCCAGCCCAACACTAATACGCTTCTCGCCGGCTCTGTCTTTACAGTGTCTTGCTCGGTCTGTGTTGAACCGACTTCCAACACTTACTTCGGCCATCGCCCGACATTCTGCTTCGCAACCTACACCGCTATTTTGCCAGTCGCTCATCACACGGGTTTCCATTTGCTTGTTTTCGCCGTCGACAGCATTTGACAGCTTTGTGGGCCGAACCCGCTGCCATCATCGTGCCCCCTCCCGGCTGATGAGCCCACCACACCGCGAACACCGATCTGCGAATCAACAGCCCGAACAGCACCGGCTTACCCAACCTGGGGTGTTCTCTGCCATTGGCATGAACTTGACTGTTGAAGTTTTCTCGTCGTTCGTGCACTCACTCATTGGTCGCTTTTTATTCCGGCGACGAATTAACCATCGCACCTCACTCAACTTAAAAACGTGGTGTTCCTCGGCGAAGCAATTCCATCAACTTAGCCGAGAGGCACAATTCCCTTGTAAATTAACACCGCGAGCGACCAGGCTGTGAACGAAAATTTCCCAACAATGTTTTGCGCATTAATCTCGGGGCCACCCGGAGCCATGAACACATTTCAACTACCACTCCATCGCCACTGGGTTCCCGGTCCGCCGCTGCGTCGGTTCCCTCTTATGAGCAACACATTTCTCCTTCTCGCTGTCGATATGCTCGACTTAT
>WIGN01000371.1:0-38851 GCA_014235955.1 Colletotrichum sojae
CTGACTGGGATCCCCACTCAGCCCCAGTGTGGCTGGTGCCACCCTGCGATCCGAGATCTGCCTGCTGTTCCAACAATAAATAACCCTTTGTATACAAAATTGCTGTGAGAATGGAACTCCTCCCTACCAGACTCCATCCTAATAAGTCATCATATCACGGCCTCCCTGAGCTGAAAGCTCCTATGATAGAAGAGATCTGTAGCTAGAATAATGCTTAGGTGGGCGATGATCATAACCATCCCTGTGTGGTGTCACTGTTTTCCATGATTCTTTGCCGCTGTCTCTTGTCACTGCTGTCATTGTTGTCCCTACTTGGGTAGTCCATACAGTAGGAGTACTACTATGGTAAGAAGGACAGGTAAGAACAATATGTATCTGGAAGTTTCGACTTCAGCTGGAGTCGGGGTGCCACCGAATAGAGCTTCAATTTCATGAAAGTGAAATGGGTTAAAAATGTCAAATTTCATATCATGACCCTCCATTAGAGGCTTCCTAATTAGACAAGTCGCTTTATAACTTCATCCTCCTCCTTCAATGACCTGGGAAACCCACCCACACAACCCCATCACCGCAGCTTCAAATACGAACTCTCCAGCGCCCTCTTCTGCGCCAACAACCTCCTCTCCTCAGCAGAATACAGCCCGTCCCCCGTCTTCTCCCCCAGGCGTCCTCTATCAATATAATTCTCCTCCAGCCAGGCCGTGTACCCCGCCTTCTTGGGGTCGACGACGCCCATGCTGATCCGGTTCCTCTCGACCTGCCAGACGGTATCGAGCCCGACCTCGTCCATCTTCTCGCAGGGGCCCTTTTCCGCGTGGAAGAAGTCGCGAAACATGGCGTCCACGTCGCGCGGGGAGGCTAGGCCTGCCTGCAGCACGCGCAGCGTGTCTGATTTCACGGCCGACCATATCCTGTTGAACACGAACCCGACAGATTCATGCGGCAGCGCGAGCGGAGCGAATCCAACGCTTCGCATCTGGTCCTTCAGAAACGGCATGAGCGCCGGGTCCGTGGCGCCGCAGGTCATGAGCTCGACGTAGGTGTTCCGCGGCGGGAGGTGGTAATGCGTGTTCAGCAACCTCTCAGGTCTTGAAATAAGGCCCCGAAGGGCGGAGGTCGGCCACGTGGAGCTATTAGACGCAATGATACAGTCTTCCGGCACAAGCGCGTCGACGCGGCCGAGCATCTCGCGCTTGATCTCCGGGTCCTCGGGAAGCGCCTCGATGACCATCCACGGCTCGGCGCCGCATGAGTCCTCAAGGACGGTGCTGGTAGTCACGCGACCGGGGTGCGTCTCGCGGACCGCGCAGACGGTGGTCAGCGCGTCGGCGACGTAGACGATGGCCGAGGAGAGGGCCTTCTCGTTGATGTCCTGCAGGATGACGGGGCGGCCGGTCGAGGCCCACATCACGGCGAGCCTGCGGCCGAGGACCCCCGCCCCGAGGACCACTACTGGCCGGGTGGTGGGTTCAGCGGGCGGGGTCCATTTCGGGATGGGGTGTTCTGACGTCAGCGCCTCAGGAGAATGGCTTGAGTATGGGCGAGTTTGTAGTCGAGATGAGGAGGAATTTGATGGCCGGCATGGAGTTGTAAGTTGGGCTCTGAGGAGGAGTCTCGTTGTCGTCGGCAGCAGGATCCTGCCGATGACTGCGGGCCTTGTGGTGGTTGTAATGCTTCGGTTTATGATGGCGCTTTGGGTGGGCTGAATGCGCCATAGCTGTTGGCATATTCTTCTGGATGTCATTGTTCGGTCGTTTGTGACTCTCTGTTAGCGTCGATCGACTTTCCGGGAGTGAAAGTGGTCCCTTTTATGTCGCCGCCTCAGCAGTTGACTTGCTATCCCAGTGGTTAACCCCCGCTGAGCCGATGATGATGGCACTGTCGCATGATGGGGAGTGGCGTGATGTTGTCGACCAACGCTGGGCTGACCTCAACCGCCAAGGTCGGGCACCCGCGGCTGGTGTTCCAATTGCATAACACGACTGGCGAGCTTCCCCAGATCTCCCCGGAAAAGCATGGTCATCTGCCTGGGCTTGCGATGCTGCCCACCGTTGTGCCCCGCCCGCTCCCGTCATTTAGTGCGCCATTCGGGATTAGACGGGGGGTCACCGAGGCGGATAACGTGAGGTTGCGGATGTGAACGGCAGAGGGAGCTCACGAGCCCCAACTAGACAGATCGGAGGGTCAGACTGGAACGATATTTCAGCTCATCGGTCGGAGGTTTTCCATCGTTGGATAGTCGGAATTCTTGGCTTCTGTCGCGAATCGAAATCCATGGTTCACTCGATGCGAAATGTGTCCCAGCAAAAGGCGCCATTCCTCTTCGCCTCGACGACGGCCTCGCCATCCATAATTCCATGGACGTAACTGTTGCACAGGGTCAGCTCAAACTCCTTTCCACGGGCTATCCAAACTTACCATTCGCCCACATACCTCCAGCAACCGGTCTCTGACTGTCGGAGGGCATACGCGACCTGCCCCGACCTAAAAACACAAACCTCGTCGCCCGCCTGCAACGATGGCGGCCCAAGACCAAAGTACCCCCGGCCGGTCACAAAGAGCCTCCTGTTGACCTGCTCGATGACCCTCAGCTGGAGGTAGCGCCGCTTGCCTAGGGTCTGCCATCCGCGCAGCAGCCGCTCCAGGACCTCCTTGGACTCCAAGCTCGCGACCCATCTCAGGTCCGCTTCGTCGTTCCTCCGCGCGCGCAGCGCATACGACAGCTTGAGGACGTCTGCCTGGTTGAGGTCGATCAGGACGGTCCTCCAGAACGCGCGGGCGCGGTCCTCGCCCGTTGGGTACGGATGGTTCTGGGCTCTGGACAAGGAGCGCCAGTCGTCGATGGTGTCTCTCATCGCGCTCATCCACGCGTTGCTATCCGCTGCCGAATCGGTCTGCTGGAGTTCTCGTCCGGGCGCTTTAACACTCACGGTCTGGACGCTGTCGAACCTGATCCCCTCGACCACGAGGATCTTGCCATCTTCTTCGGCCGTCGCATGCAGGCCCTCGCCTGTCGACAAAGACGCGTTGTATGTCTGCGTGGACTTGGACAAGGAAGCCAGGTGATCGCTCCCAAGGCTTGAATGAATCTCAAAATCGGGCACCCAGGTAGGCAGCTTCGGGTTCCGCTCCCCGGGCATCTCCGTCATGAACCCCAGGTAACCCATGCCCCCGGTGGACACCAGCAGTTCAAAGAATGCCATCCGATAAATCTTCTCGACCGCGAAACGGTACTCGGGCACATGGCCTGAGGCCCAGTCGACAAGCCCCAAAAGGCCCATGATCTTGTCCTTCGGATCGGACGACTTCCTATTCCACGATGCGCCCAGCGCGTGAGCAAGACTGATGGACCCTTCCACCATGAGCGTCCGCCTCAAACTGCCCACCCACCGCGCCATCCGCAGCGCGACGCCGGCGTCGAGCGACGGCCCGCGCCAGGCGCCAAAGTTAACCGACAGCAGCACGAAGCGCGAGAATCGAGAAAAGCGCGAGATGTGAATCTCCTCGGTGCCGCAGATGCAGCGGACGTCACGGCCGAGAACGCTCTCCTGCAGCGTCCACATCCTGGTCCACCATGGGCGTCGGAGGATGTTGAGCGCCTCTTTGAGGTCGCGGAAAGCTTTTGGATTGTCGGCGAGGGTGAGAAATTGCCGGTACTGCTTCTCGTAGTCCGCCAAAGACTTCACGAGAACGGGCCTGTTGAACCGGCGCAGCAGCCTCATGCCCCGTGCCGAGCCCTCGGTTGCGTCGCCCAGCCAGACCTTAACGATCGTAGCGTTGCGGTAGATGTCCTTCATCTGCCACACCTGGTGCGTCCTCTCCGTCTCCTCGGCCTGGTTGATGCACACAGCGTCGACCCAGAGCGTCGCGTCCCGGTCCCGGCGGCGCAGGGCGCGGAGGGCAGAGTGCAGATTCGGCCTGACGAGAAACGGTTCCCCGTTGATGGTCACCGGGATGCTAGCCTTCCGATGACCCCAGGCGTACGACAACGCCTCGTAAGGGGGCGCCGCCCGCATCGGGAGGGTCTCGAGGCGGCAGACCAGGGGACTGGATGGCCTATTGGATGGCTCGATCCTGAGCAGGCGGAACCAGCCCGCCTCGGGCAGGTTCTCCGTGTACGGGGCGGTGGAGAGCCATCGAACCCGGAAGCTCCACGGTCGCGTCCGGCAGGGTTTGAGGGATGGTCGTTGCGTCCGCAGGAGCAGGAAGCAAGACATGGAATGGGGATTGAGGGTGGTGTAACTGGTGAGTTGCCCTCGCTACGTACCTGCTAAAAAAGTCGTCGGTGAAATGTCAGCAGATGATTCGGCCGAGAAGGATGACGGGCGGCTTCCGTTACGGCTTTTTTAGGCGGAAGCGCCCTATAATAGGTAGAGTTAGGGCCTGGTTCAGGGCTACCTATTCAGCATATCAGCCGGGCACCAGCGTGAACTTTTACTATTATCACTATCATACCTAAGTCTGGTATGTTACAGCTATGTGCAAATTTAGTGTCCTCTTTTAATTCATTGCGGTGTGAAGCACGGACCAGAAATACTTGGCAAGACTTTGAAGTGCAGGAGTCAGCCCAAATGGCTATGGCATCACGCACAATAAAGTACGCTAGTCAGACTACTTACTCTAGGTCTACTGAAGTTTCTCAAAGTACTGAGTGCTATGGAGACTTTGCGGAGCATTCTTGTTGAATGGAAGGGCCATATGTGTGTGGCCTGGGCGAAGGTGCACGTACACTTCGGCGTTTACGCGGTATATCGGAGTTAGTGGCTCGCATGTGACGTGGCGCAGCAATCTCCTTCAGGGGTGCGCGAGCGCGAAAACAGCAAGAAGAACACGATCAATTAATCAATACAACAGGGACAAGAGTGCCCATACAACCCCTACGAGCGTGCGCATCTACGATTCTTGACAATTCTACACAGTGTAGCAGACGACGAGCTACAATCTTCGCCATTTTCGTTTCCACAAATATCCAAAAGTTCCAGAAGACCAAGTCTAAGACTATAGTATCTGCATCAAGCCAAGATAGATAAATGTATCTGCTACCGACGGGAAGCGATTTTTTTGCGACCAGGTGTTACGAGCAGGTAAGGGCAACCTGTCGGAAAGCCCGGTTATGTAATACGGTCGGAAAGCCCGGTTATGCAATACGGAAATGAGCCATGGATGTGGCGGCAACATTGGCCCCTAGGATTACCCCGCTCAACTTCAGGCCCTATAATGACACGAGGATTCAGGGGGTCTGCGAGCTAGAATCGAGGAACAACAATAGATATCACCTGTTGGCCCCTTGGCTAGGCGTACGATTCGACACAACCAACTGCGTCACAAGCAAAAGCTTTAGTAATGACGACTCCGGCGTCATTGCTCCCTGTTCTGCACCATGTAGGTACGCGCCTGCAGTGACCAATTGCAGCGGACGTAACACCACGCAATTCACGGCATCATTTTGCCGGCAGGAGAATAAAGCAGTCGTTCTCAGACAAGGAGTTTCAAAAAAAAAAGAAAGGATAAACATGCTTTCTCTACAAAAGATACCCCAATATAGCTAAGGCTGGCGTTCAATTCGCTAGAGCCGCTCTACGGCCTAAAGCATGAATGTTCATATGAGACTAGCTTCAGTTTTTGGTGACATCTCATCACAAAATGATTTAAGAAAAGGTATTAAGCGCTACGTAGTTAATTAGTTTGCAGCTGTCAGAGTACGTGGCTTTGAGCCACTGGCGCGTTACGCCGTATGGGCGGATTTCGGCGTTTGACGAGGCCGAGGGCCGCTCCGGAACAACGTTTCGGCGGCTCCGAAGGCCGTGGCCGCGTTCGAGGGGTTCGAAGACCCACAACGCCGTCAAGGCGAAATACGCGTTGATGGCGGTAGAATTACACACACGACGAATACGTACAATATACGCAAAATCTGACAGCAGCCTCCTGCTAAGAAAGCCTTAAGAGTGTTTAGTCGCTACGTTTAAACAACATAATTGCCCCCTTTATATTAGTTTTTTTCGTATAACTAGCCGTCTTAGGTATTTGCCTATATATTAACGAGGAGATCGCTCCTGTAGTGAGAAGAAGCTACAGGATCTCTTACGGCTCCTAAGAGACGTTGGCCCTATGGGTAAGGAGAAGCTGTACAATCTCTTGATGGCCTTCATCAGAGGCAGCCTGGAGAGCGTTGCCGTAGTAGCCGCCCTGTGCGTTGACGTCTGCGCCTTTCTCGATGAGCAATCGGGGTACCTTTGTGAGTCCGCCGAGGCAGGTGTAGTACAGGTTCTGTGCTCTGGGAAATCCAGGCTTGTCTTTCCAAGGCTTATCAGGCTGGTATATAGAAGCCCATCGTTGGAAAGTAGTCTCTTGAAAGAAAGTTGCTGTATCTTCAATAGTCTCATTAGAGACCTCCGCCAATCGAGCATGTTTCAGTATTACTTCTGCAGCATACTGTGCTAGAAAAAAGGTCGATCTAATGTCCCAGAAGCTACAGTCAATGCTTCTAATATAGGTGAAGCAGGTCCTCGCGATTGCGACACTAGCCATTTCAGTATTGAACTGGCTCCGCTCCACGAGATACTCCTTGACTGAAAAGTGGGCGAGCTGTATTTCTGTCACTGTTGCCTCATGTCGCTCGACCTCAGCGATTGACACCAAACTGGGACAGTAACATAGTATGTCACCATTCCGAAGAAGTCTGCGTTCGGCGTTAAACTCTCGTTGGCCCTCCTCTACCACCGTGGCAATCACGTCCACAGCTTCTAATACTGTCAAAGGTCGTTCGGCATGGACAAGAAATTGTAGCAGACGAATTGCATCATCTTTAAGCTCTGACGGTATGCTCTGAAGCATACGCTGATATGTTTCATTGAGGTCCCGGGGTAGATTGCGTAAAGCTGCTCTAATGGCATGAGGGTGGAGACATTTGGCAAGGCTGTCTAGTTGACACGCCGCCCATCGAAACCTGAACAAAATGTCAGTCTGAAATTACATTATGATAAACCCTATACACCTACATTCCGTCCGCTCCGTCTCCAACCTGGCTGCGTATTTGATCCAGAAGATCGTGAGGTATTTTCTTCTCCATAAAGTCAGGCCGCTGACAAAGCTCGTGGTCGACATAGCAGCGTATGTCGGCGTTGACGGCCTCCTTGCTGAGCAGCTTGCAGTTACTTTTGCCAAAAAGCCGAGGAATCTCATGTTGAAATTCGGCTTCAGGCCGCCCAGTCACAATCAGCTTGGTGGTGCTGATATCTGAGCTCCTGGGAAGACCATCAACCCAGGAAAGGAGCTCCCTCCTCGTTGTGCATTCGTCTATAGCATCAACGATGATAGCGACTTTCTGAGAACTCTGGAGCATCGACCCAACACAGGCCGTAAGAGCACTGATGTCTGGCTGTCTTCGGCCCTCGTCACAAGATTTAAACAGGCTGTTGAGTCTTGTTCCAGCTTCTGCGCCGATGTGGCAAAGTTGAAACGCTAACGAGCGTAATAAGTCCTCTAGTCTCTGCTTCCTTGTGTCGTTGAAATCGAAGAAGAACCTTAGTGTAAGGTATGCGCCCGTTTCCTCAAGATGATCCAGGACTGTCGTGCTCAAGATTGTCTTGCCGCATCCCGCAAGACCGTAGAGCCACAAGTGTTGGCGTTTTCCAGCCTCCCACTCTCGGAATGTGGCGTTTTCAAGCAGCCATCTTCCAGTACCAGCGTGCCGGCGTTCTCTTGCTCTCGTCGCGTTAGTCGACGGATCTGCAGGCGATAGCCAGCGATGGAGCTTCTCAACATGCTGATCGTCTCTGGAGGCCATCACGGCGGTGTTCGTTGCAGTCACCGCGTCGTGTATAGAGCTGAGGCCTTCTCGAACTACATGGAGTTAGACGATGCTGATCAAACTAGAATTTCCATACTAACGTTGGCCAAGAACATCACTGATTCGTCTCTCAGCCTCAATCTTGTTGGGCGGGATCTGACGCAGGAGATCCGTCGCATAAGCAGCCGCCGTCATCGCCGCGAACCCTTGCCATTTCTTGTTCTTGTGCGAATCAGAGTAGTCGCAGATCCCGCGGATCACTAGACATGGAAAATGGTTCATTAGACCAGCCGCCTCCATCTCGAAGCATATAACGCCCTTCTCTTTTGCCAGTTTATCCCTGATAGTGGCGTTTTTCATCAGTTGGTTTGAACTAGCAATCAATCCGTAGTGGATCGCGGGGTTGTCGTCAAGTTCTTCTCGTTCAGTCCGATGCACGAGGTGAGTCGGACTATCGCCGCATACGCTGTCGCATCCGTCCGCGGAGATCGGATGAAGAACATCGGGTTGATATAGTCTGTCGCTGTGTGAAGGGGGCCGTGCATAAGCCTTTCGCAGGCGAGGCCACTTTGCTAATGCTTTTTCGATGTTCGCATTGAGCTGATGCCCCTCCATCTCGTACTGACTCTTGAGTGCGCTCACAGCTGCTCGAAGCGCCATCGGTGGTTGGTCCAAGAAATCCGTGTGCTCGAATGAGACGTCCTGATTTTGGACCAATTTGCCAAAATCGTACTGGAAGACGCCGCCCTTACCTCTGTGACGGCTGCAAACCACAACATCACCAAGCCGCACATCGTGCTTCAAGCTGGGAGCACCGCCGCCAATGCCGACCATGAACCCTATGCGCACATTGGGGAAGCTCTGCAGCATGCCTTGAGCCACTACCGCTGCTGAGGTTGTGCCATACTCCCCGTCAGGCAAGACGGCGAGCACGACATTGTGACAGCCGATCCTGCCCAGCGCGTAGCTGTTATTGTCGTGACGTGCGACAGAAGGAGTGTCTTCATGCTTCTCGTCGAGGAAGGCCTTCGCCGCGTTGAATTCGGTGGGAAGGGCGCATATCCAGCCGACTGTGTATTTCGTAGCGTCTGCCATGACTGGCGTTTGATTACTGGTGAGTGACAAAGCCGATAATATGCGACCGCGTATGCTAGGAAAGATGTCAAGGCAAGGTCGACGAGGGAGAATGATGATGATGGCAAAATACAAAGTAGGTCGGAAATGTGAGAAGCGGGGGCGGCCTGTCGTTTTAGTCCCAGCCTGCGTGAGATCAGGCTCTGGCTGTGTGACATGGTCGTTAGCGCCGTCATGCAGCAGGATGAAGCAGGCTGAGCCTTCTGCGAATTTGATTCGCGATGTATGTTGGCTGCCTCTCAGCCACAGATCTTGGGAGTGGGCATCAGGAGGCCAAGTGCTGCGACTGATGAGATCCCTGTTCCACACCATAATCAATTTAGGAAGAGGTGGATTTCATGATGCGCCTAAACGACATCAATCTTCCGGCCAGGAATGCGCCAGGCTGCGAATTGCTCCAACAGCCTTCTGCTGTTAAAGGCATTACGTCCCTCAGGAGGCGGATTTTCCTCGGCGTTAGGAAAGGTGGTGACATCAGCACAGCTGCGTCGAGGGCTCCATGAGAGATCTCGTCAGGTGGGTACAGCAAGGCCATAGCCTGGATACCCATGAGGACGTGCAGAGGAGATCCGGGCGCAACTATACGCTCAGGAACAACAGGGTCGCAAGCGCAAGCGACAGAACTCGGCATCAGAGCCTCCCAGTCATACCCCAGTGATCATCCATAACCAAATCGCAGACTATACGGCAGCGTCGGACAGAATGTCACCAAATTTCGGCAGCCCGAGCATCTCGCCCTCCCGTCCGCTTCCCCTCTGCGTGGAGGGGCTGAGGGACGATGCTGTTGAGGCGTACTGCAAATGGCATTGCTCCAAAGTCAGAAGCATAACCCAGAAACAACACTTCCAGCTGGCATACAACATGACGATCGAGAGGGGCTTGGATCTCGAGCTTATTCATGAAGACAATGATGCTCAGTGTTTCATCGAGCAGGGTGTGCTGGAAGGCGGGGCCCGCCGATGGGTGCGGGATATTCAGGCCTATCTAGATCAGGAACAGGTGGCCTTAATATCGTAGTATTCAGACAGTCTTTTTGTCTCGTTCTACTGGCTCGTCAATAGAGATAGAACAGTTATGGAAATGGCCTCTGGCACTCTTCTTCCGCTGGCCGACAACCATGACGCATTCCTCCAGAAACGATTGAAAGTCGGCCCGTATGAATCCTTGGTGCTCGTTCCAGACCTGTCGGATGAAGTTCTTCAACTCGCCGAAGAAATGCTCTATGGGAATGATATCGGGCGAATATGGGGCCGAGTAAAGCAGCACCACTCCTGCTGCCGTGCACATCTCCCTAATGCGGTCCGAGTGATGAAAAGAGGCATTGTCCATGATTAAAACAGACCGTGACTCGGGCCAGCGACCACAGTATAGCAGGAGCGTTTCGATGAAGCTCTCAAATACTTTTGCGTCGGTCGATCCTTCGAAAACCCGAAAGTGTATCACTCCATCTTGAGTATACGCCGGCAAGATCTGGTATCTCCGACCGCGGTGGAATCGCTTGATTTGGCGTGGTCGCTTCCCTCGAGGGGCCCAGCCTCGACGGCGTGTACCGATGCTCTTATCAACGCCGGATTCGTCCACAAACACCAACTGCTCGGACTGGTACTGTGAGATCTGGTGCATGTATTCGTCTCGCAGGTCTAGGTTGCGCTCTTGGGCGACATTCTGGGTGGTTTTCTGGGACCATTTGTTCTTCCTCAAGCTTCTGCTAATGCTAAATCGGGACACGTCGGCATCGGAGTGCTTGCGCAGGAAGGTCGCTATCTGGTTCAGGGTCAGACACGGGTCAACAGCGAGGTTGCCGCGCAAAGCGCTCAGCATAGGAGGCGTGATCGACGTGGGGCAGCCGGGAGCATTTGTCGGTGTCTCTGTGGTCCCAAAGGTGCGCAATTTCGAGCGGATTCGGCGTATAGTTCGTGGATTACATCCGACCAACTTGGCTATGCTGTCGTCAGTAGCCGTTGTCTCACCTAGCAACTTACTGTGGATTATGTTTCGAAGAAGATCATGCGTAGAACGAGCGAGAAACGGCGCCATGATTGTGAAGCCCGTTGATGATTCTGCTGACCTTCGCTGGTGTTGCTAACGGGAAGTTTGGAAAGCCATTTTCAGCAGGACGGCTGCAACCCCCGGCCATGTCTGTTCCATGGCTCGCCCGAGGGCCTGGCCCGAGAAATCCCCTGTGAAGTGGTGTATTCGGATCACCTTGATCTTGGACGACACTGTGATTTGTCGGTTGCCTGCGCGGGGAGTACTGTCGTTGGCACGACGGGCCCCTTACTGCGAGTGACGCTCCCTGACGGCGCCGCCCATTTTACCTTGCTCACAAGCCATCACGTGGTATCCGGCAAGCTACCTGGGACCATTTTCCCGTAGATAGGTCGATGCTAACAGGAAATGTCTGCTTAGGCAGCAGAGAGGCCATCCACGCCAATCCTGGCGCCCATGATGTTGGCCGGCCCGTCGTGAGCCCTTCCGACCCGGACCACGGAAAATGGGTCGGCTACCTCAAGAGCCGCATAGACGAGAACAAGAACGACAGGATCGCTTTGATGTTCCAGGGCATGATAGACGCCGGAGAGACCATCAGTAGCTTTTGCCGAGAAACCTTGGACAAGAACCAGCAGGACATAAAAGACCTGGAAGCCGCGCTGGCAAAAGCAGAGACTTTCGAACGGCATCTGGGCCATATTCTATGCTCTTCTGGTTTGAGAGCCGCCCAGCACGTCGACGGTCATTCCTATGCGCAGGACTGGGCTCTTGTGATTATCGATCCAAAAAGGATCAGCGATGAAGAGGAAATGGACAACGAGGTATGCCCCCCTCCTCGGCCCTGTTCTAAGTCTCCTTTATGTCGAAAACACTCCAAAATAACTGACTTACGACATTGCCAGTGTGGTGTAACACTAAGTTGGCTGTGATATGATAAGTCCAACGACAATCCCTGTTGGAAGGTTGTTTTTTGTTGGACGTTCAACCGGTCTTACTGTCGCTGGTTCCTGCGGCACCGTCGTACAGACAATGGAATACGACTGCGACGAGGGGAAGATTAGGGTGAGGGGCGCCGCACGAATGGTCGTCTCCCCGGTGACAGCAGACCAATTCTCGGCCCCGTGGTGTGATTCGGGAGACTCTGGCGCCCCCGTCTTTGGTCCGAGAAACCCGGGGAGGGGAGGCCGCGATATCCTCGGTGTTGTTTCCGGCGGCGACGTGGGGCCGGAATTGGCGCAATGGGGCCTTTGTGACGATATCAAGAGGCTTCAATACGTCGTCAGGTCCGACAATCCAAGTTTCTTCACGCCGATCGAGGCCATCGTCGCCCACGTGCAGGAGAGGTTGGAAGAGGACCTGGGCGGGAAGGTCAATGTCGAGCTGTACGAGGACCTGTTTACCAAATGGAACCGAGAAGGGAAGTCGTCGGAAGAAAAGTTTCAACTATGGAAACAGAGACAACGGGAACTAGGGACGATGCCAGGGACGACAGTGACGACGGACGGGGACAACGAGGGGGACGGACGGAGACTGCAGTAGCAGTACTCAGTGACAACAGTGGTAATGGTTCAAAAGAGACATGGAATTTCCCAACTAAATAACGGACAGTAACAGCCAGCTACGGGGCACTATAGTAGAGTCGTCTCACTCCAGCTCCCTTCCCTTCTGAAGCCCTCTATCCATCTTATAGCTGCTAAGCCCTGACATGATTACATATATGATACATGACTTAAACGTGCATAGACAACATGACTTCAAGCGTCAACAACGGTAACCCACGCGTACCCCGTACCAGTGGTGTGATCGCCAGGTCGTTAATTTTGATATATCGCGACAACCCCCACAGTCGAGGCGAGCGAACAGCTGTGAATTCACCTGTTAGCGCCCTGGACCTCGTAGCCCAAAAAGGGGAAGAAAAAAGAAAACGAAAAGAATAAGGGATGCCTACCGCCCAAGAAACAACTCAACCTCCGAGGCAACTTCATCAACCAACCGGCTGTCCTCATCGACGCCGATGACGACAGAAACGTGGCCGCTATCGAGCGGCATTCCTTTCACGCGGGGCAGCCTGACCTGGGCTATGCTCAGGTGATTGAAAGCAAGCCGCCGCGCCCCGAGCGCCTGTGCCAACAGGTGCCCGTTGAACATGGACCCTCCCAGGGAGGGCTGGGAGTTCCACCTGTCTGCGTACCAGCGTTCGCTCTTCGGGACGGGCGCGAGTCCCAGGAACGTGAGTCTGGCGGAGTCGGAGCCCTGGACCTGGACTATTGACGATGGCGTCGGGCCTGCGCACGAGGGCCGGCGGTAGTACGGCCAGCGGGCCGAGGCCAGGGGAACCCGGGAAGGCATGGTGCGAACCTGCAAAGTTGGATTCTGAAGATTTTGGTTGGTGATCATTGTCGAACTTTGCGAGAGAGGTGGTGATGTGGCGATGGAGTGGTGAGGACAGAAGTATGGTGGTGGAGAGATGGATTCCGGCAATCTATCTGCTGGCTCCTTTTTTATACTTCTCTTGTCAGTTTTGGCTGGTCAATCTTCTTCGACCCTGCTGGCTGGCCTTTGAGAGGAACTCTTTTATTTTCAAATGTGTACGCAAGTTTTATTTACAGTAGACGCGGCAGATGTGGCCGGAGAAAGGTTGAAATCAGTTTCCTTTTTCTTCTTTCTCCGACCACCAGGAGATAACCTAAAGTGGTGACAATATCGAACTTAAATCAGAGCTCCGCGAGTCCGTCGGCAATCTTCATGTGAGGAAAAGCGGTAAGCATTATGTGGTCGAGGTTCGCAATAGCAGAGCAACGTTGTCGCGTCGAAACGTTGCAGGCGGTCTTTTGCTTCCAGATGTTCAGGAAGTGGGATGGAGAGTCGGTCGTAAACCTGCCAGACGGTAGAAGCTACGAAGCCCGAACGCGATATGGTAGAGTGTAAAGCGGTAAACCAACTTCCAACGAAAGCGAACCCCGTCCTATCCATCTCTTTGCTCGTATTCCTCCGTCGTAAATAGACAGGAACGGACGGCGGCAAGGACGGACGGCGGCAAGGACGGACGGCGACAAAGACAACCTCGATTCTTAGCTAATTATCTACTCATCTTGACCATCATCCATCTCGGCCTGCTCCTTTGCCTTTTGATTGACGGCGGTAGTCGCCACGCGGCCACCGTCCCACAGCCCTTTATCTTCTTCTCCATCGGCCCAGCAACGTTGACGTCCCCCACGATCACCAAACCACACCGTTGTCGGGTAAACAGCACACAGAGGCGTTGCGGGCCCTTTGTGAACCCAGGGCCGGGATTGAAGGCGCGAGTCCCCATCACGACGATGACAATGTCGGCTTCTTGGCCTTGGTACGAGTCGATTGTCGCTGCTGGAGGCATCCCCGACAGCACCTGCCACTCCGGTCGCTTCCTCCAACGGTCGATGAGCTCGACGTTGTCGGCATATGGCGATATCATCACCAGGGAGGCCGGGTTGACGCCCTTTGCCGTGACGAAGTCCTGGGCGAAGTTGAGAGCGGCGTTCACCTGGTCTGCCGACCGCTTGCTTTTTGTCACCGGGTTGACCCAGACTCGGGTTCCATCGCAGTTGAGAAAGAAGGGACTGAGGCGGCCCTCCGGAGGCGGCTGGACGTCAGGGTACCTCGCTCTGATGAAATCCTCGAGGTTCCGTCCTATCGTGAATTTGGCCTGGTCGATGTCGCAGTGGACAGGGTGGTACTTGAGGGGAACGTCGGGATAAATGACCTTCCTCACGAGGTCGAAAAGACCGTTGGCCATACGTAGCTGTGTATGCATACGATAGACGGGGATGCCAGACCCCTGCAAGAACCTCAAGGCCGAGATTACGCCAATCGTCGCATAGCTGATTGAATGCTTGACCAGTGAAATCTTTCTCGTGTCGCGTCGTCATGACTGTGGGAGACAGTTGTTTGGTGTCTCCGCCAAGAGTGCACGGCAGCAGGACATTACCCCAAGCGCTGATGAGGTCGCCGCGGTTCATGTTGGCTGCCTCATCAATGGCAACAAGCTGCGACGCGAGTTTCCCGGAACGTGGCAAACGCGTCCTCGTT
This sequence comes from Colletotrichum sojae, assembly GCA_014235955.1. NCBI lineage: Eukaryota > Fungi > Ascomycota > Sordariomycetes > Glomerellales > Glomerellaceae > Colletotrichum > Colletotrichum sojae. The sequence continues at coordinate 14,984 of WIGN01000371.1, forward strand.
GGCACAGGCAGCAGGCGTCGTCCAGAAGAGATCAGCTGCCTCGACCAGGCGTTCCAGAACTATCGTGAGTGTCTGGGGGCGGATCTGGCCGAGAGCCTTGAACTGCTCTTCGTTGATCGCGCCGGTCGCAAGTAGGTGGAGGGGGGGTAAACTCAGGGCGGCTGTCAAGGTCTCGCCGCATGTTATGGAGAGCTTCAGAGTCATCGGGATGCAGCTCTCTCTTTGGCACCGGAGACCGCAGCAACACCAGAAGCCAATATGCAAGCGATAGGTGAAGCTTCCATTTGGTGACAACACCAGCCCGCCGGGGGGCCGCAAGATCGCCGAGCGTATGATCCTTGAGGAGAGCCATGAGTGCTTCGATTTCATGCTGCAGACGGTATGCTCAAACGACCAACCGATGACGTGCTCGGGTCGGGTCGTCGAGGCTCTTCCTATGGTTGTACCCCGCACACACAGAAAGAGTGGTTTGATCGATACGAGCAGCGAAGTTGTCAACGGCGACGTTGGACGGCGCCGTGCGTGCAGAGCACCGGGCCGAGGGACTTCATAGCTAAAGCCATGGCCGACATGGCGGTGGTCTTGCCGAAGCCCGGTCCCTGTAATGATGGTTAGAATGAGGAAAACGAAGACAGGGACAAAGACATACACCTGTGACGATAGCAAGACCCATCGGCCTCTCCTTCAGATATCTCGAGAACCGTGACCGGTCGTCAGGCAACGCCTCTTGAATCAGAGCGTCCATGTACGCCTGCCTGGTCATCGGTCGCGAAACTGACCGCCGGCAGCGGCCGCCAAGCCTGCGAGGTGCCCTGTGTGGGTGGCATGTCGCCCTCGCCCATAGAGACGTCTTGCATCATGGAGGCGGCTTTCGAACCAGTGATGTACTGATAGCAACCCACCCCTCGCAGAAGCGATCGTTGGAGTTCCATCCTGTCCTGGAGCTCGTCGGCGTAGCCGGGGACGACATGGCTGCGGTTCGAAGGCTCAGCACTCGCAGTCAGGGTTTGAACTGCATCAACCTTGCGTTTGCATTCCACCAGAATGTCCTGGAAGTCCAAGGAGACGCAGTTCTAGTGCGAGCTCCCCTGTCCGAACGCCTGGTCGGCGGCAGCCCGGTCGCTGTACAGCCGCATCTCGGGTCCAGGAGGCGGTTGATGCCAGGTGGACAACACCAAGTCGTCTTTGCCGATGTTGTGGTTCTGGCCAGCGCTGTGATGCCACGAGCTCGCTGCATGATGGTGACGGACCTAGGCATGTCAAGTCAGTATTTGTGACAGAGGCTAAATCGTGCGTGACATACCACTCTGCCGGGATCACCGTAAAGTCGGAACTTGGAGGGAAGAACTGCAGCATGAGGCGGTTCCCCAGCAAACGCTTCCATGCATGTTCAAACCGATTGACCAGTGCCTTGGGGCGAGGTAAGACGACATAGTAGCGGTCTACACGGACTGGGTCGGTCACAAAGTAGCAGAAGAGCTTCTCTGATCGGAGCAGTTCGGTAGACATCTCCACCCACAGCTCATCCTGCACAAGCATGTGCGTCATGACAGCGCGCATCGCATTCTCGTTTTCATACCTATATATACGCGGTCAGCATCTCAACATTAGTAGAGAGGATGATGTTACCGGTAGGTCGGGTGGTACGGAGCTTCGCGAGGGTTCTGGGCCCAGAGCTGTTCGAACCGCCCGACGTCCCACGAATGATCGTCTCCGAAGGGGTAGTCGAACGGAGGTGCGAGATGCTCCTCAGAAAATGCATTTCGTGTGAACACAAATTCGTTGGCAATGAGGAGGTAAAACGTCTTCTGTTGGAGGGCCTCGAGCAAGGTGACGCCGTTGATGGAACCGTTGCTGTTGACCCATGCCTCGAGCTCTGGGTCGGAAGCGTTCGCGAAAGGCATCCCGAAGCCCTCAATCGCAGGCTTCTTTCGCACGTGGATTCTGGCCAGGGTGTATCCTCGCTCAGTACGTCTTGCCTCGGGGAAACTGGCAAGGAGGTCGGAGGGGGCGCTCTCGAACTTCCAATCGCACTCGCCGCGAGGGAACCTGACAGTGATCTTGCGATGCTTCACCAGAGACATCTTGCCGGCGCCATCATCTGTCGTCCAGTGAGTCAACTGTCCTAGTACAATGGAAAGGATGCGTTTACCTTCGTACACCGCACCGAAGCCACGAGCCTCATTATCCTCACCGAGTGGAATCAGGAGTCGAAGCGCGATGTAGTCATCTCTATCGATGCACTTGAAGCTCCCGAGGTGGGCGTAGGCTTTGACTTTCAGGAGACTTGGGCCCAAGAATGACCCGCTGGCGACGATCGGACCGCGGTCGTTACCGTAGAATAGAGCACAGTCGTCCGTGTGCGTCTTCAGGTAACGAAGGTTGACGCGGGGTGTATCCTCTGACTCAGACATGGTGCTTGCTGCAGCGGCAGGCTTGTGGAATGGTGGAGCGAGAAACTCCATGGGCTGTGTGGCCTGCGGGAAAGGCAAAAGCGGCTGTGGGTTGGGGCTTGGACCATGTGTATCTCGGCTAAAGGAACGTACTGCTGGTTGCTGTCGTCCGTCACTGTCGTCCGTCGTCGCTACTGCTAGTAATGCTATCGTCTAGCACTGTCCCTACCTTGTAAATGCCGTCTTGGAGGGGCCAGATAACTCAACTACTTTTTGGACCTCCCTGTCTGCTGTGAACTCATAACTGACACCGAACAGCGTACCGGCGCCACCGATTAGGGCGTCTCCGTCAACAAGTGATGGCCGTCACGAGTAGCGGATCATAGAAAATCGGCATTGGCGTTAGAAACCATTGCCCCCCAAAGCTGCAGCCTTCTCTATCTCTTGCGATGTCAAGCTTCTATTCGCCACATTATATTCAGGTTCCCTCTTAATTCCCAGCCGGCGCCGTCACACACAAGGAAGGCATACAGCAATGACGCTCGGACCATATCTTCTTCGGGCAAAGACACGTTCCGATCAGGACCCGCAGCGTTCAGAAGGCTCTACGTCCTGGACACCTACCTAGGTACCTAAGTTTACCGTCGTCCATGGGCGATGCTCTTTACGAGGAGTACTTGATTCGTTGAGAAGTAACAATGGCATATGGACACGCCGGTTTTCTCTGTCTATTTTGGCATACCAGGTATGTCTACTTCGATCTGGCTGGGGCTTGTCGTAGGGAACCTTGTCCAGCTGAAAACGCCTCGATGTTGCATCTTCAAGTGCCCGGCCAAGAACAATTACCAAGCTCATAATCGAACGAGGGCGGTAGAAGGACATCTTCGGGGCCGCGTCTATGGCCAAGGGGCGTCTCCGGGCCGCTCGTACGACGTCAAAAGACGGTGGTTTCTTTCCGGGGCATACATCCGTTGTAAAGAGGTGATGGCTCGGACTCCGGCAGTGGTGGTCGGTCCTGTTCAGCCCCGGCGGCGATGATGGCCCCACACCATCGTGCCGGTGCGGAGGGTCGGGTCTCCATAGTACCCCATTTGGACCCTTGATGCAGGAAACCCATGACGGTCTTCTGACTGATTCGTCAGAGTTGGCGAAAAGAATATCGCCCACGATGGACGCTGTTTTCTCGGCTTGCCCTGCCGATCTCGCCTGGAGAGCTGATGTTAGACGCGATTGAAGTCAATTGGAGCGAAGAGGTCCGTTTGCAACTCTCAGTTAATCTCTAGATTCAGACATGACGCATATGGGAGACTGAGATGCCAGTGGACACGGCCTTCGCCGTTGCATGCGAGAAATTGTAGACAAGGATAGGAGGCCCAGAGGAGCTCAACGCTAAAGCGACCATCCTGTCCCCACAAGTGGAATACCAGTAATTCGGGGGAAAAGGCTGAATCTCAACGAGGAGAGAGTGAGTGCATATGGGCAAACAAAATTCTGGGTAGGTACGTACGGATATCTACATAGAATGATAGGGAAGAAACTGCCCATAGTCGATATCACCAAGATTCCATTTGTGTGTTTGCCTTTATCTGTTCGGCAGCGGGCTTCGGAGATTGTCATTATCGGATCTGGATCTGGCAGCAGCCCCACACCGCCGGGTCCAGGTAGACGGGACCACGCCTGCTGTATTGTTATGGGGTTTCAGGAGTTAGTGGTCTTTTTTTCCATTTCTTTTTGGGCAGGCACCCTCAGGTCCCTCAGTACCTAGAACAAAGCAAGGGGGCGGGCGGGTCATCACAGCAATTTCCCTATTTTCTTTTTGATCCCCCTTGATCGTGCCTGCCTTTTGTGTCATAGAAGGCACTCCTCCTAAACTTCACCTTCTCAACCCCTCGTCTCGTTACGTGATCACCTCCTGGTCCATGTCCTCTCCCTTAACACCAACACAAACAATCCACTCCACAAGCGTCAACAGAGACAGTGGCAGACATGGCGGACCCAGGCGCCATCGCCCCGGTATGTCTACAACGTTCTTTGATTTTGAGGCTCAAATCTGACAGCGCGGCAGAGCAACACCCTGGACTTGCTCCTCTCGTCCAATGCCTTTGACTGGCAGCAACGGGAGGTCCTGGTGGAGGCCTGGGCCCTGGCCGAGCAGTCGCGCATCGAGCTGACGGCCAGCTGGCGCGCCTCCAAATCGCAGATCTGGTCGCCGCGGAACGACACGCAGGCCAAGACCCAGCTGGCCACGCAGCGCTGCGTCGAGGACTATTACGTCGCCAAGACCGAGTGGGCGCAGCGGACCGACGCGTGGGCTCGCGAGCGTGCACGGAGGATGCAGGAGGAGCGACTGCAGCCAGTCCAGGTGGTTATCAATGAATTCCTGGCTGCTCCGGAGGCCCCGGCCGATGAGGAGGCTTCGTCGGATGATGGCCGATCGTCGTCCGGCTCCGAGTCCCCGGAAAAGTCGCCTCACCAGTCAAAGCGCAAGAGTACGTACGCGGACGAGGTTTACAGCAACAAGAGGGCACGTCGACTCCATCCGGCTTTCACTCCGTCATCGCCGGCCGAGAGCGAAGCAGTGGTAACCAAGCCGGAGCTGTCACCCAAGAGACCGTCCCCTGCTGCACCGGCAGTTCGTGTCACCCAGATCACCACTCCGGCTTCATTGGTCGACGCAGAAGAAGCATCAGACGCGGTCTCGCCGGCTCCAACATCGGCAGCTACAGTGACAGCGACAGGCGAGATGCCATTCGAGAATACCGGTCCTACCCCGTCAACGCCTCAGGCTACCACAAGGGTGACCGAGGCCTCGGCGATCGAGAAAGAGGCAATCAGAACTGAGGTCGGGCCATTGTCCACCAATCGCAGCTCGATCGTGACAACAGCTCGAGCCACTCCGTCTACTACTCGGTCCTCAGTGGTCGTGGAGGAAGCACCGACAGCAGCTACGGTCGAGCAGCACAACGCAGATATCAGCTCTACTGTGTCTCGGGCTACGCCGGCTGCAAATACTCCCTCGGCTGTCGACAGGCTGCTTGATAACGTGGTCAATAGGGCCTTCCAGAGAGTATTCGAGAGGGAAGCATCAGCCGCGCCGAACGCCGAAGCCCGGTCCGTGAACCCCGGCCACGTCGCAGCAACAGCACTCCGACCCGAGGCTCCGTCATCGAGCGCCAGCAATGGTGTTGAGACATTGTTCTCCAACCCCAACTCTGGCGCGGCAACAACAACGCCAGCTCCAGCTCCAGCTCCAGCTCCAGCTCCAGCTCCAGCTCCAGCGCCGGCTCCCCCGGAGATCGGCCTCGTGATTCCTAAGCAAAAGAATACGAAAAAACAGAGAAGCGAGTGGCTCGGCAACGACCGGGCCAAAAGGGTTGCGGCCCAATTTGCGTTGCGGCCTTAAACGAAGCCCATCAAACTCCCGCGTTCCTTTGAGGGCACACTGTCAACCAAAGGCGAGAAAAGAGGATGTCAGGGCCCAGCACAACATCTAGGGTTGGCATCAAGACAACTTGTTCAGCCAACAACCCCAATCAGGGTCTTTAGGACGAACGACAGCGGGAAACGTACGAGTCAGACCATAAGCGACCTGGAGAGCAAACATCCGAATAACAGCACGAGAAGAGACTTGGTGTAGGAACATGGGGTAGCAAGCGAACGGCGTTCGGCAGCGTGTCGATGCCCAACTCGGGATGTTTGCACCTCCCGGATCACGTACCGAGGACGAGACCGATCCTGGCAGATGTCAAAGGACGAAAATTATGGGCACTATTGCCGATGTGACGAGCGAAAGGACGTCGCAGCCGGCGCTTCAGGGGGAGAGCAGCGACCCCGGGTAGATTTGGCCACTCACGATGGCGTCAAGTCGATGGGCAATAGCATACGCGATATGATTTCAGAAACGAGTCAACCTACAGCCCTTCCCAACTTGGAAGGCAGAGCGGCGTTTCGTTTCGAGAGGGGTTCCAGGTCGTTTGAGGAGAGGCGAGATCAGAATGGTTGCGATGGCTGGGGGAACCCGACATGCATGACTCCGGTGTTGGTGTTGAGGATTCAGGATTTGTTATTGTAAGATGGACTGTGCACTTGTTTAGGCTGAGCGACTGTTAGAATACCAGCAGAGGGAATACGGATGCATTTATACATTTGGTGGTCGAGCACGATCATCGAGCACGATCATCGAGCACGAGGGCACAATTTCTTGGCGCTCCCGGACCGAGAGCCAAGGCTCATCATATCACGGGAATCCGGATGTCTCCAGGTCCCGGGCAACGAGGCCAAAAGGGAGAGAGGTACAGGGTATCGTGAGGTTCGTCTGGTCTGAGACTCGTCCGAGCCCATCAGCCGAGCAGCCAGCATCAGCAGAGGGCGGCACAGCACCGTCAGGGCCCCCTGCGACGACCCCACGATGGACGGGACGAGCTTGGCGTCCGGACTCACCCAGGTAGGGCCCAGGCCTGTTTCTAGGGGCTCCATCAGTGGGCTAGGGCGTGGTCTCCGGGGACGTTTTGGGGGAGCGGCTCACCTGTCCAGGGGCCTCCTCTGTGGGACCCGTCCATGGACAGGTATAGCGTCCCCTGGAAACCGGACTACTGCAGGCGGCGGCCCAGTGCCGATGCGTCTGCAGGGGTCCCGCGGGGTTTCGGAGGGCGTGATCTGCGCCGGGGCCTATCAGGACGACGATATTGGAACAGCACAGCATAGACGGGAAGCAACAGAAGGACGGAGCAACCAACGCTGCAGCAGTTGCATTTTCATTTTTCTTGCATTTCGCATTGGCGTCCCAACCCCTTCAAAAATGGCCAAGAAATGGAAGGCCGGGAAGGACTGTTCGGTGCATGTCTCACTCGATCCCCCCGGTCCGTCATTCAAAGGTCAAGCATTTCCTGTGTCTCGTCCCTCCGTCCGGCCCGATGGTTCGGGCTCCTTTCTTTTTCTTTCGGTTTCTGTCTTGCGCTCTCATTGTCTGTCTCTCCGCCGGTCGTAGATCTCTAAGGGGAGGTTCATCATATCCTCATCATCCAATATCTCGCCCTTGTCTTCTGCCGGCGCAGCAATAGTCCTTCGTTTTTGTACAGACCATTGGACATGACATCCCAGTCGTCCGCATCCTTCTCGTCCCCAGTCTCCTCTCACCCATGAATGATCGCCGATTCGGGCTGGAATAAAGCGTCAACCACACATTGGATCTCTCCGTCTCGCTCTCTACATCCTCTCCAACCTCAACCTCAAACTCGAGATTAAAACATACTACGACGGAACACCCTCATAATTGCGCCCATTCGTGGTTCGGATCCTTTAGAGACGAGAAAGGGAAGCTTCTCGTTCTCGGGGCCCGATCTCAGTCGCCTCCTCCAAAACCTCTGACACTCCTACTCCTCACGTCCTACATCCTCCTCACACCTCTTCATCCATTCCCCAAGGTTTATCTTTAATATTACCTCGCGTCATATAACTTTTACTTCCCGCCTGAGACACGCGCCGCATCGGGGCGCCCAGAAGTCTCATTTCTACTTCTATTTCTCCCCCCCCCCCATCTTTGTTTTTATTCAGCTGCCGTCTCTTGTTATTTTGACAGCCCGCCCCCCGTCTGCTGCGACCCTACAAAAACGTCACCTGGCATGCCGGGCGTTTTCCCAGCCCTCACTTGAAGATCTCAAAACAACGAGACGTCAACCACCACCACCCGGGAGAAGGCCAGAGAAACACCACCACAGACCGACGGTCAAAGAGGGGGAGGAACATGCTGGAGACCATTCGCTCGAATTCCCAATCCTCCTCATCCTCTCCTGTCATCCGCCGAAAGAGCCCTGCTACTCTCCCGTCTTTCTCTCTTTTCTCTCTCTCCATTCTTGATACCCACGAGAAAAGGCACCATCCACGCGCCCGGAATTCCGACATTCCATACACACACATCACGGACAACAACAAACAAACACGCAGACACGAGCACATACACACCACACACGACCGACAATGGAACGCCCCCACCGCCCACCGCCGCTCACGATCCCCCCTCCGCCCCGGCCCCGGACCCGCGTCCGCCGCCCCCGCCGCCACAACCACCGCCAGGTCCGGCAGTTCAGGCGTTGGCTGCTGCGCGCCCAGATCGCCAACGACGTCGCCCACGGCGCCGCCGCCTGCATCCTGCTGTGGATCATGTCGTGGTTCCTCTACAACGTGCCGTTTCCCTTATCCTACCGCACAGGGTTCGTCTTCCTCTCCTCTTCCTTCATCCTTCTCTCAAATCATAAAACCAAAGAATGATAAGTGACTGACCGCAAACAGCCCCGCAGCAGTAGCAATAATAGCAGCCCTCTCCGCCGACGTCCTCCTCGACGCCCGCTCCATAGTCCACGCCCACGACCCCTTCCCGGGCTGGGCCCTCCTCCTCCGCCTCCTCATCGGCGCGGGCCTCATCGCCGTGTTCTGGGTCTACATCGCCCTCGGCGACGTCTTCGCCCCCGGCTTCTCGTACTGGGGCATGTCCGACACCTACGGCCGCGTGCTGGCCTACATGTTCCTCTGGGGCGTCGGCCTCTGGGACCTGTTGTTCGTGGCGCTGTGCAGGCACTGGCTCGGCAAGGAGCTCCGGCGGTACAGGACCGCCGTTGCGGAAATGCTTGCTCGTAGGCGCGATCCGGGGCCGAGCGCGCATCGGCTGGACAGTGGCCCCGGCGCGGGGGAGGGAGGGTTTGCTGCGCCTGGAGCGGATGTCGAGGCAGCGGGCCCCGTTACGGAGGAGAACGTCGTCGCGCTGCCTGCGAGAATGGGCGTGCGACGGGCCGTGAAGAGCAGCAGCGTCAGCGCGAGCGTGGCGTCGACGTCGACCAGCGCATCGGGGAGCGCGTCGCCGCCGCTGGCCGTCGTGCGACCTGCGTGATTTCACTGCCGATGCCGCGTACACACACACAAAAAGCTCGAACAACACTTAACGATTTAGACGAATAATAACTGCTCAGATAATGATAATATAGAATGCACATACTCATGAGATTTCTATGGTGGGTCCTGTTTGGCAGGTCTGCTATGCATGCACTCGGGATGGGATGACACGTCTTCGTCCGATGACGACTTCGGCCCAAGAACAAGTTGAGAATGAGTCCTTGTCAAAACACCGCATGTTGCAACCCGTCACCGGGGCTCTTCACGCCCCCTCCATGAGTCGTCGGAGTGGGGGATATAGCACATGCGTCGTGATCTTAACACACGGAGGACGATGCATCTCAACCACGGCGAGGGACGGCAGGACCTGAAAGATTCGCTAATCGAGCAAGGATATTGCAAATCACAGCCAGTGAGGCTACGCTACGGGTATCGCTTGTACGCACAATACAACACTCCCACATCGCCGACCTTCACTTGTGCCAGTACCAAAGTTGGAGTTGCTTCAGCTCCTTATTCGTAGCATAGTCCTTAAAGTCGTGCAGCCCTTCGTTCCCGCTGGACCGTAGTCCTCGCCGCCTAGGCTGCTCCGTGCCGGCCGTCGGCTCCCTCTTGGGTTTCGCCGACTTTCGGCCCGCCGAACCCGATGCCTTCTCCTTCTTCACGGCCGACGCTGTCGTTTCCGGGCGCGGGGCTGTCTCTTCTTTTACGCCCGATACTGTCTGCGCCGATGAGCCCGATGCTGTTTGCTCCGCTGAACCTGAGGCTGTGTGCTGCGCCGAACCTGGTGCTTTCTCTTCCTTCAAGCCCGGTGATATCTGTTCCGCCTGTGCTGGAGCACTCTGCTGAAGTGGAGCCGGCTTCTCTCCTTCCGCCGGAGCTGCCTGCTGGACTGCTGCCTGTTTCCCCTTCGCCGGCGCCGTCTGCTTTCCATTCGTCGAGACTGTCTGCTTACCCTTAGCTGACGCCGTCTTCTCTGTCTTTACCCGAGCTGTCTGCTTTCCCTTCGGTGGCGCCACCTGCCCCTTGCTCTTCGAGGCCGCTCCCTTCATGGATCGTTGCTTGTTGCTACCCTTACCACCCCTGGCCGCTTCATCTCTCTGGTTCCCTTCCTCAGTCTTCTAGCCTTTGACCGGGTCCATGATCTGCTTGCCCCTCTTGTCCACCATGAAATGGCTGAACGCCTCCTCGTCGTTATCGTCGACCAAGAACCTAGAGTCCTCTCTCTCGGGCGGCAGTTGAGCGTAGAAGCCTTTCCCGGCCGGACGCCACGTCGAGGGCACCCCGTCGTCGTCGTCATCGTCTGCCGTACGGGGCACGACCTTGGACGGGACGCTCTTCGTCTTCAGGATCTTGCGCACGCCGCCCGTCTTGGAGCGCTGCTTCGAGTTCTTCGTTGGCGCCTGATGGGTCGGGCCGCCATTTGTTTGCAGCGCGGCTGCCTTTGGCTGCGCATTGTTAGCATCTGCAAGCGCCTGGAAGATGAACGGCGTACCATCTTCGGTTGTGCCCAGTCTGGGGTGTTGAAAATGGGCAGATGTGGGTGGCGCCTCGACACCGACGTAAGGAGGTTGGCCAGGAGGCCAGGCTCGATCTGGTCACAAAAACAGAGAAGGTTGGCAAGGTCTCTTCGGTTGAGCTTCGAAAAGTAATCCATCCTCTACTACGCTGTCAGCAATCGGCCTCACCTCCCTCTGTTCGGCACCACCTACGGTCTCGTTACTGGCATCGCCTGCCTCAAAGCCCACCAGCTCCGGCTTAGGGAACGGCGGCAGGTTGGCCAGGCGCCTTTCGCGTTGTTTCGCAACTTCTGTTTTGAGCCTCTTCAGGCCTGCTTGCTCTTGTTTCGCCTCTCTGTACTTGGCTGATTCGGCCTGGTACTTGGCTTGTTCCTTCGCCTCCTTGACGCAAGTACTGCATTTGAATGAAGCCCGGTTCTGAGCAGTTTCGCCGGCGATTTGAGGCTCGTGACACAGCTGATGCCATGCTTCACCGCATGCGCAGGGAATGATGACGTTGGCGTTGGTGAAGGAGGTGCGCTGGCACTTCACACACATCGTCTCGTCTTTGATCCGTTTCCTCTTGTGAGGGGCTTTCGGAGGGGGAGGGATGGCGATCGAGGCCTCGTTCGGACGCGGAGGTGTGGGCCTTTTAGTCGGTCTCTCTTCCTCTTCGCCAATTTGTCGCTTCCGTTTGGTTGCCATATTTGATGAGCTGGCTGGAGGTGGCTGCCGGACGGTCGGGACGGTTGGTGTAGACGGGGCTGGTGGTAACTTGGGCAGGGGCAGCGCCAGAGTCGTAGTGTTCAGGGATTCCACGAGCCTTCTTTTCGTGTCTTCATAAGCGGCCTGAACGGGCGCGGGAAGCTGGGTGGCCGAGAACTGGGGCGACGGGGACGATGCTGCGGCGGTGCCTGATTCTTTCTTCATGCGGCTCAGGATCATCTGCGTCGTTTTCGAAAACTGCGGGTTGTACATGAAGGGCGGAGATAAGTGCGGATTGGAAGTTGGCACTCGTGCAGGTGGCTGCGGTTGCCTGGGAGCGGCTTGAGCTGGCGTTGCGGCGTCATCTTGAACCACAGAGTTTATTGTCGTCGATTCTTGTGACTCGGCCGTGTCCCCGTTCGACCCATAAAAGGTGCTGCTGGTTGGCGTCATACTGTCAGGCGTAATAGACTGGAACATGTCGAGCAAGATTGCACCGGGCGTGCCCAGATGGGATGTAGTTATTGACGACGGGCGATGGTGTTCTGAGATAATGTGGCACCGATCTGAATCGTACCACCAGAAATGAGTGAACAGACGGCCCGAGGGCCGATATTGGAACAGCGGAAGAAGGGATTGTGAATGACAGAACTCCACAAAAAGATAATACAATGTAGTTGAACAGGTTGTGAGATTTACGAGGCGATTGGTCGGGTATCTATGAGAAGTTGCGAAGGACATAGGTAGGTACCTGCTTCGATATCCACCTGGGGAAGGTGTCAAAACGCGAAAGTCAGGTGAGTCTCACGTGATCTCACCGAGATGACCTGAGCAATACAGTACGTATCTTTCGGTCAGTTTCGGTGGGCCTCGACATCACAGGTAGTACAGGCGCTCGGTAGCGGTTAAAAGTGCAGTGAATTCCGAATTTGTACTGAGGACGCGTCCTCAGTGCTGTCTAGGGCTAGTCGCAGCCATCCGCACGGCCACTCAAGTCTGCCAATCCAGCATTGCACATAGCCTTAATGCCAAGGCTCAGACATAACTGCCAAAGTCCAGCCACTCACAGGTGCCGCAAGGATCACAATATCGTTTGTCTCGTCTACAGTCTACTGACACCTTATCCAACAACGCCCCCGCTCTTGAGCTCCAGAATCCGCTCCTCCGAAAGCCCCAGATGCTCTCCAAGAACCTCGCCCGTATGCTGCCCCAGCGTCGGCGGCGCCGTCCGGATCGTGGGCTCGCTGTCCGAGTACTTAACCGGCGTGTTCACCATCTGAATCGGCCCGCACTCGTCATGCTCCATCTCGACGACCATGTTCCTTGCCCTGGTGTGCTCGTGGCTCAGCGCGCCCTGCACGTCATTAACAGCTGCGTAGGGCATCCCCTTTCCTTCAAACACCTGAAGCCACTCTTCCGTAGTCCTGGTGACGGTAATGTCCTCGATCAGCGCCTCGAGCTCGGCGCGGTTTGCGACGCGCTGCGCGTTGGTCCTGTACTTGGCGTCGTCCTTCCACTCCGGCCGCCCGAGGCCGTCGCAGAGGATGCCGTAGAGCCGGTCGTTCCCGCCGCCGAAGAGGATGTCACCGTCCTTGGTCTTGAAGGAGCGGTACGGAACGATGGAGGCTACAGGAGTCAGTATCTTTAAACGTTGAAAGAAAGGCGCTTTTTGAGAGTAACATACGATGCGCCGTCCCCCATCTCCCCGAGTCCTTCTTCCCGCTAATCAGGCAGCTACTCGAAATATTCGCCAACGTCGCGGTCTGGCAATCGCTCAGCGCAACATCGATATGCTGGCCCCTCCCCGTCCTCCCCCGCGCGAGCAGCGCCGCCATGATGCTGTTGCTCGTGTACAAGCCCGTGGTCAAGTCCGTCACCGCGACGCCGACCTTGACGGGCGGGCCGTTGCGGCTGCCCGTGATGTGCATCAGCCCGAACTCCGCCTCGACCATGACGTCGTACCCCGCGCGGTCCGAGTACGGCCCCGTCTGGCCGTAGCCCGTGATGGAGGCGTAGATGAGGCCCGGATTGATGGCGCGCAGGGTGTCGTAGTCGAGCTTGTACTTTTTCAGGGTGCCGGGCAGGTAGTTCTCGACGAGAATGTCGCACTTCGCCACCAGCTTGTGCAGGATCTCGATGCCGTCCGGGTGCTGGAAGTTGAGGCCCAGGGACTTTTTGTTGCGATTAACCTTGAGGGACGGTTAGTGCGGCTTGGTCGAGAGAGAAGATGAGGTCCTTACAGCGAGGAAATAGGCAGACTCTCCGGGGCCTTCTTTGGTGGAATCGGCTTTGTAGGTGGCATAAGGCGGGCCCCAGGCGCGGGTGTCGTCGCCTCTTGTGGGATGCTCGATCTTGATCACCTCGGCGCTGTAATGATGTCAGTGAGATGAACTGCCCGTGAGACGTCTCAGTCGGACCCCAAGTCACCCAAAATTTGTGTACAGTATGGCTATTCTTATGTCAGTAACTCATCTCCTCGAAGTAGTGCTACACGTACCCCAGCCAGAACTCTCGTCATGTCCAGCACGCGATATCCATCAAGCGGCAGCTTACTGCTCGGGACCGAAGAGTACTGTCGCCATGCCCGCGGGAAACGAGGTGGCTGCGCCGGACGACGCAAGGCTCCTGACACCAGCCGGAACGGAACGCCAATCGTGAGTCTTCCCATTATATACTCTAGCCGGTCTCGTCAGACGGCTGTGTGAAAGTCAATTGGAAGTCGAGCACGACATCATCCAAGGAGACGGCTTACTTCGTAGCTCCGACCCCGGTCCAGCTCCGGGCCGTTGGCGGGGGTCCGTCGCGCAAGCCTCGGCATTATCCCGGCAAAGTGATGAAGATCTTATGTAATCACGCACAGGCCTTCTTGGTCCGAAGTGGTCCGGGGGAGGAAAATGGCGGGGATGTTCGCTTTATTGTTCTCGTAGAAGTCTTTCCAAATGGGGACTATTATTTCACACCCCCAGGCTGACTATTTCACATCCCCTCTAGCTATTCTAACCTACTACTATTTACTTTTAGTATGTTGAGCTTACTATTGTTCGTTATCGTTGTTGTCGTCCGTCGTCGTCGTTGTCGTTACTGCTGCTCGTGGCGTGTGGGATATCCATCTTGGGGGTGTGAAATAATAGTCCCCTTCCAAATCTTGACAACGCCTTCAACACGCCGGCCGATCCTGCCAGTTCGCCATATTCCTAGATCTTCAAACCGATATAAGACAATAATTTCATCTGGTAGCGACAGATGAGCTGCAACGACTGCAGTAACACAACTCCGAGCGCAACCCAAACACCAGCATTTGCAGTACTCATTTATCGTCATGCCTGAACGCCAATTCACATATTCTTTTTACTTCAAATCTTGAGGAAACCACCTCATCGGAATCAACCCTGTCAACGACGGTGATGAACCGACGACGGGACCTCGAGTGTTGCTCGGCGGGCCGGGGAGACACCGTTGCGCGTATTGGACGCAGTAGCAGTTGCCGGTCGCTCAAACGACGAGCGTCTGGATGGGAAAGAGTTGGCGTGTTTTCTCGCGCGAAAAGGGCTGGGCATTGACGATCCCGGGCTCGTAGGAGACGCGGGCGTTGGGGCCACTGTGCCTTCGTCGCTACTCGAATGGTCGTCACGGGAACCTCGGTGGCTGGTTGATCCCTCCATCATGCTGTGGCGGTCGCTTACCAAGCTGTTGCGATCTTCTTCCCCCGGAACCAGCGGCCACTCTGCCGTCTGAAACCCGCCAGCACCGAACGGGTCGTTCGAAGGGTTGCCGAAATAGTTGTCGACCTTTCCCAGCCAGTTGGCCATCTTGCGCCTGTACTCCCCGTGTAAAATATCCGAGGCTTGACCTTGTGCTGCATCAGCGCTGCCAACCCGGTGTTCCCGATGTACAGCGCTCGTTCGGGGACTGACGGGACTCATAGACCTGTCGACCTCGACTCCGTCTGACTGCTCATGGTGACAGTGAGTGCAGGCACAAGGGCCTTCACGCTTTTCTTCGAGGTCTTGCTTATCATCGGCCAGATACACGTACAAGGAGCCTAAACCGGCCATTCCCGTCGCGAGTATGGTTCCCCATTGGCCTGGGGACAACTGGTCAGCGCGGAGAAACCACACAAGGCTTGTCTTGACGTACCGATACTGCCTATGGGCTCCGTGTGATATCTCACCTGAGGGCTCCAAAAGTTGATTTCGCCGATGATCAGGACGGCCAACCAGGCACCCGCGAAAACAGGTATCTCAACGGCACTCAGCATTGATCTGATGGCCTGGTTGACGGCCTTCATGCCCCCCAGAGTTGCACCATTCGTTCCAGTGATGACACTGAAGTCGCTTCCTTTTTCATCCTGAGCGCCGTCGCCTTTTTTCCAGTTAATCTCCAAGATCTTATTCCACATGGTCACCAGCGAGAGGATCGCTGGAATGCACTCGGCGGCGGCAAGGAACATAGCCATGCCGAAGGGAAGGCTGCTCGGCTTGGGCACGACAAAGATTTCGCTTGCGGCCTCGGTTCGTAGAAGGGAGAAGGGCCCGTCGTCTTGGGTACAAGTCAGGTTGCATGTGGCATTTCCGTAAGGAAATCTACTAGCACTGGGTCCTGTGCACGGGGTGACCCTCGTCCGGTAGAACTCAACTGCCAAGCTGAGTAGTCCTGTGAGGCTTGTTAGACAACAACGCCAGCTTGGACTAGGTACCTGGGCTAAAAAGGGAGTACCAACTCACCAGACAAGATCAGGCCGGTCCACAGAAAGATGATGTTCCTGCCCGGATCGTAGAAGAATGTCGAGGACAGCTTCACAGTAATGGGGGCAGCCAAGATGCCGATGGAGCAAAATTGCAACGCTCCGTAGATGTCCATATCCGTCGCATCTGCAAGAGAGACTCGTTAGTCGATTGACGTCGCGTCGAGGGGCTCGTGGCTCACTGTCAACGTGCATCGAGGCCAGGATAATGCCATGGACCGCAGCGACGGCGGGAACGAGCAGGGCACCTGCTAGACAGACGGCCCGCATCCATTTCGCCTTTCGCGCGATGACACAGGTAACGACGAGGATGTAGTATCTGAGGCTCAATAGTTAGTCGCCACGCTAACATCTCCGCCCAAAAGCCGCCAAGTGCCAATGGCGATTGCCAAGTTGGAGAAGCTTGGTTCAAGTCTGGTTCACTTACAAGACTCTCTGGCCGAAGCCATACTGGCCTGACAGCGGCCATGCGCAGACAACCTCGACACATGGGCCATCGGCAGAGGCGCAAGTCGAAATGACGCCGGTGCCTTCCCGGGCGACGAGAGCGTGCAGCAAGGTGGACGGCGAGAGAGGGGCCATCGGCGGCAAGGTGGAGGCCCGAGGTCAAGCAATGCGCGGAAGAAATAAGCTTAATGGACCCTTCTCCACCACCCGAGGCCACAGTCGCGGTTGAATTGAAAGAAGATCGAGATCCAACGGAGGTCGGAATTCCCACAATTTAGACTGTCGCTTCTCCTTCACACACTTTTCGGTAGAGTTGCGAAGCGGGCAAGTTTCCCGACCATCCATCCCATCTCAAGGTTCAGGTACACACCGACGCCTTGGGAAGTTGCTCGCGTGACGGTGGCGTTCGGTGCGGTGCGGTTCGGTTCGTACCGGGGCAAGACTGCCATGCCAGTTGGTAAAAGTAAGGCGCGCTGGCTGGATCAGGCAGGCAGTCAAGCAAGCAAACAAGCAATGCGGTGCTGGGAGCAGCCAGAGATAAGCCTTTCCGCCGGTGCTGCTGACATTTTGGAGGAGGCGCAGCGAATCGATGATGTAGTTTGCAAGTTACTTTGGCAGCACTCTCGTCGGGCGCTGCTGACGGTGCAGCCAAGCTAACGACGGATGAAGGCCGGTGGGAGGGTTGAAGGCCAACGGGAGCGACGCTTAATCGCCGGAACTGGAAAATGGACAGCAGGTGAGTTGTCTCCGGGCCGGTCGTGGAACGCGAGCGAGGTGAGCGGCCAGTTACAGCTTCCACTTGAGGCATTGATTGCGGCGCGGGTCATTTATTAGCAGCATGGAATGATGGATGGTGTCTTGTAGGTGTCTCTAGGTGTGTCTCATGGTGAGGGAACGGACTTCCCTCAGGGAGCTTCCAGCCAGTAAGAAGCGCAGAAAAAGAACGGTGCAGTCTGTCCACTGCAGACTTCGTCGAACCGAAAAAGCGGGGTTCCGTCCAATGAGAAGAGGGCTATAGCACATAGGTGCTGTAGCGGTTCTAATGGGGAAAGTAGGGCTGACAGCCTATGTGCCGCTTGCCGTTATAGAGGCCCGAACAACAGGAACTGACCTGTCCGTGGCACACCGCATCTCGTCATTAGGTCTTGCCTCTCAGCTGCTCATACCTGTTTTCCCGTTTCCAGCCCCCGCTGGCCCTTATCAGACAATGCGGCGCCAGATATGAGGATTCGGCATCTCAGCCTCGCCTCGCCTCGCCTTCGTGCTATCCCTTGTGTCGCCCACAGCTTTTGCGTCGCGACGCTCGCGACGTTTTGTGGGGGCTGAAACCCTTCAACCGCAGAGATGGAGACAAACATTAGCATCGAGACGGACCAGATCAACGAGTGGCGGTCAATCGTCACCCTCATTGTGTTTTGCCTAGCCAGTAAGCTTCCCCGACCGTTCACGATGCCTCTGGCAGCGCCTTCATGAGGCTGGAGCGAAGGGCATCGTTGCTATTGTCGGTATCTAATGGAAGCGCACAGACATCGTCGTTTTGTTTCCTTTCCACATTCCAATTTACATCCCTGTGCAGGTAACGCACGCCGTTCAGGATTCTTTGAGTGCCCTGCGGGTCATATCGCCAAGAGACAAGCGCTCGCGCCATGGCCATCGCGACGACCAGGATCGGGCATCTAGGCGCTTCGATCGTTTTCGGTTCCCAATGAACTCGGTGACGGCGCCTCTGATCGCGGACCTCTTTCTCCTCGCCATTCTGGCTATTGGCCGAGAGGAGGTCAAGGATGGCACGCTGGGCGACAATGGCATCTTCCCGCTGGATATTATGATGTTTTTCATCACCTTGGCGTACATCGCCATATCGATCGACGCCTCGGGTCTGATTCGATACCTGGCCTTGAAGGTTCTGCAATGGGGAGGTAAAGTTGGCCACAGGCTCTTCTTCTACCTGTATGCCTTCTTCTTCGGCCTGGGCGCCTTCATCGGCAACGATCCCATCATTCTCTCCGGCACCGCCTTCTTGGCCTACATGACACGGGTCTCGAACAACATCAAGCACCCCCGAGCTTGGATCTTTACCCAGTTCGCCATTGCCAACATTGCCTCGGCGATCTTGGTCTCCTCCAACCCGACGAACCTCGTGCTCGCCGGAGCTTTCAACATCAAGTTCATTGACTACACCGCCAACATGGTCGTGCCGGTCGTCATTACGGCCATCGTCCTGTTTCCCTTCCTGTTGTACATCGTCTTTGCAAACGAAGGCCTCATCCCCGTCTCCATTCAGATGCGCGAGCTGCCGGCAGAGGCCAAGTCGAAGCCCGTCAACCCCAACATCCCCAACGCCAGGGGTGCTGCCGCGGAGGAGGAGGAGCATCACACAAACGACGACCAGGGCAAGCTTCTCTCTCTCGTCGAGATTATGAACCCCTTTCTGGACAAGGGTGGTGCGGCGTTCGGGGCGGTCATCATGTCGGTTACCCTCATCACCGTTTTGGCTCTCAACGCCGCCAGTGTCAAGGTCAAGGACAACGGCCATCTCCAAGTGTACTGGGTAACCCTTCCTGCGGCGTTCGTCATGCTGTGCTGGGATCTCGCCTTTGGGTGGAAAAACCGAGAAGATACACGACGGATTGCTCGCGAGGGGCGGGAAAAGATTAAAAAGGCTCGGGAGGAACGGGAGGAACGGGAGCGGGCGTTGAGGGAGGAAAGAAATTCAGGCGTCTTTGTTCGCGGTGGACGAGGCTCCATCGAAGATGGCACGGAGTTGTCGCTATTGAAGAAATCCAGGGCGAGCTGGCCAGAGATCCGGGTACAGGATACCGACGCGGTTGGTGCCAAGGACAGCTCGAAGGCTTCAGATGACGAGACTCCGCCTGTCAGCCCGGGAAAGGGCCGCACCCCTTTGCTCACGCTAACACCCGCCGGGGCCGTACAAGCAGGCGGAAATAGTACCTCAGCAGCCGACTCAAGCCCTCGTCTGGATTCGTCTCTATCCACCACGATCCGAGATTCACATCACTCAGACAGTACCAGTCGGCCATCAAGCAGTGGGCGGAGCACGTTCGACAGAAAAGCCGAGCTGGCCCCCGTCGACATCCCCAACTCCCCATCGCACGGCGCCATGACTTCGACGTTAAACTCGCCAATCAACGAGAAGCACCCGATGGATCTTGAAGAGAGGACTCCCAGCGGCGCACGCAGTGGTGACACGCAAGACAAAGCCCGTCCGACCCTCGTGTCGCTCTGCAAAGGAGGATACCGATGGATGCAGGAGACTTTCCCAACCGTCATGGCCGTCATATCGCACCTCCCGTTCGCGCTTGTCCCCTTCGCATTCGCCATGTTCGTACTGGTTCAAGCCTTGGTCACCAAAGGCTGGGTTCCGGTATTTGCGTACGGCTGGGACCACTGGGTGGAAAAGACGGGAACCATCGGCGCCATCGGGGGCATGGGGTTCCTTTCGGTGATCCTCTGCAATGTAAGTGCCAGCTTGGACATTGAGCGCCTCGACATGCTGACTCTGGTTTGTTTTCAGTTTGCAGGTACAAATATAGGCACCACGATCCTGCTGTCCCGTGTCATCCAGGCATGGCAGGAGATTCACAGACAAAACAACATCCCCATCAGCGACCGGACATTCTGGGCGACCGTCTACAGCATGGCGCTCGGGGTCAACTACGGCGCCTTCAGTACCGCGTTTAGTGCGTCTCTTGCCGGGCTGCTGTGGCGGGACATTCTTGAAAGGAAGCACATTCACATCCGCAGGATGGAGTTTGCGCGCGTCAACGTCCCAATCATTGCCATCGCCATGACCGTCGGCTGCACGGTTCTTGTCGGGGAAATCTACATCATCAGGAAGGAGACGCCATACCGTCTGTGAATACGTTTACTGGGGCGCCAGGGGAATGCACCTGAAATATTCATGGAGAAAGACGAGACAACATCGCAAGACGTTTCCAGGTCAGCGGTGATCGTGAATCATCGCCGAGGTGCAATACTACCACAGCTGCTGAACGTCGTCTTACACTGCCCCCCTCTAGGCCTATCCTCGTCCTTAATTTCTCAGACCGACCATCCTCCGAGCTATCGCCTCTCTGCAACGCCACAGTCCCATCATTCCGGTCGCGATGGTGGCCTGGCTTATATGGTTGAATGACGGGTATGGTGTTGGCCGTTTGCCAGAGGTTGGGTAATGCCGGCGCGGAGCACTTCTTCTCGAGGCAGTCTGGACTACCCAGGCTTCGAACCGTAGCGCTTAGAAAGACGGAGATATAGGTACCCATCACTGGCTGTCCGGTATCACTACCTGCGGTACCTAACCTACCTACCTAATGCAGGTGGGTAGGTACCCAGGACGTGGAGCCCCCAGGACGATGCGGCGCGACTACCTAGTGTAGTAGTACGTACATACCTATGGTTTACCGAAAAACACATGGTCCGAGAGTCATCACCCCAGCACCGTACATGGCTTTACTGGGCAGGTACGTGCCTCTGCTCTCTTCCTCACAACATCCTCTCCACCTCCAACTCACTGAAGTGCTAACCTCGTGTGAGCAGCCCTTGGACACAAAGGGCACAAACCCAAAGGCGAAGGCGGCATTTCACTCGACACCACCCTCCAAAGGGCACCGTCTGATTCACGCCCCAGAGATTGCACCATGAGTCCTCCTCTACTGTCGTCATCGGCGGGCTTTCCGCACTACGAACGGCCGTTGCAGGCAGGTCCAACGCCATCGCTCAGTGTCCAAGGCTCCAAGATTGCCAAGGGTCTAAAGATATCAACCCTCCCGGCGAGTGAGGACTGGTTGGCTGAGAGATGGGAGTCTCACTCCCTCCCAGATCAACCCTACTACAAACAGCTGGCAGAGGCCCTCGATCACCGAGGCTTGGCTTGGAAGCTTTTAAGCCTCGGCCAAGTTCGGTCGACCGACAGACCCATCGACAACGGCCACCCGTCTGTCGTGGTAGGGGTCGCCGACAACAGCAGCGAAAATCTGGTTGCGGAAGTTGCATAAGAAGTTCGGTTGTTTCTTCAGCGGTAAGCGTCTTCGAATTCATCATCTGCTCCAAGGTCCAGGCCCTAATAAATGACTTTCCAGACAATCAATCGTCTCGACTGTGGGGATTACCGTCATCAACTGTGATCTCCGACCGTATTCCATCATGAGTTCCATCATCAGTCAACCCTTTGGCCTGGAGGATGGCCTTGACTTTAACTACCAGTACCGGCGGTCCATTGACAACGGCCAACATTTCGGCAAGTCTGTTGGCAGCTTCGGTGGCACCACTGGCTCGACGGGCCCCTCGGTCCGAGTAAAGCTCCCGGATAGTACCACTCACTTTGGCCTGGTCACATGCCATCACGCGTTATCCAGTAAGAAACCAAATCTCATTACTGTCAGCACAATACTAATAGGATGCGCTTTTCTAGGTAGCAGAGATGCTATACATGCCAGCCCTGGTCGCGCTCTTGACCGGCCCGTCGTGAGTCCTTCTGACCCAGACCACAAAAGATGGGTGAACCACCTCAAGACATCCCTCGACCACGTAAAGGACCAGCAAGAGCCTATCGGTATTTTGGCCATGAGATATAAGTTAGAGGCTGGAGAGGCCCTTGAGCCTAATGCCCAGCAATGCTGGGATTATTATCACCAGAGGACGCGAGACATAGAAGCCATGAAAACCCAAGCCGAGACTTTCGAAAGACACCTGGGCCACATACTGTGTACCTCTGGTCTGGGCACCGCTCAATACGTTAACGGCCACCACTACACACAGGACTGGGGACTTGTGATTGTCGACTCGAAACGATACGACGATGCAAGCTACTTGCACAACCAGGCATGCTCAATCCCCCTCTGAGAGGGTTATCCCTCGCAGCTCACAAATACTCGAAGCTAACATACCTTACCACCAGCTCGTTGATATTCCTCTACCGTGGGATGACAACTCCGATGGAAAGCCCCACTGGAAGATTGGACGCACCACCGGTCAAACCGTCGGCGGGCTTTGTACCACCGCGATGCAGTCAACAAATTATGACTGTGACGAGGGCAAGGTTACGGTGAAGGGGGCCGCATGCATGGTCGTCTCTGCAGGGACAAGGAAGTCATGCCGAAAGGCCTGGTCTGACTCGGGAAACTCCGGTGCCGGCGTCTTTGGACCGGACCACCGTATCGCAGGTCTTGCTTGGGGCGGCGATCGTGCCCCAGACTGGGTTGACACGGGGCAGGCCGACAAACTCGAGGGACTTCGACAAGCCGTGAGGAGCGATAGAATCCATTTCTTCACGCCGATCGAGGCCGTAGTTGCTCACATTCAAGCGAGACTGGAAGAGGATCCGGGCGGGAAGGCCAGCGTCGAACTGTTGCCGTAGCGTCGCGGGATACGAGCCATAGCATTAAAAAGCAAAGCGGATAGTTCTGATTGATAATTTGTTCACGGGTATGTCTTGTATTTGCTGTGAGACAAGTATGAGGAAGAGCAGAAAGCAGCAGACAAGAACAGCGCATGGATTACGGCCCTGTGATTGGGGCGTCGGTACTGTACATCGGTTGGGGTATCACGCAGCATAGGTCCATATCTCTGGCGCAGCCGCTCGGCTGTGGCTGAGCAGCAAATTGACTGCTACATAGACCCAACATCCATGGATTCAGCAGGTCTGCAGACGTCAGCCAAACTTACCACTTACCACCTGCAAGTGCGATGCCGTTGAATCGTCGCGAACATGGTCCAATTCTGGACCTGTTACCATCAAACGCCGCACTCAAGCAACCGGGGTCGAGTAAGCGCCGAACGTCGGCCAGGTAGGTTACCGGGGTGCGAAACACGGATTTAGACGCAGTTGAACCCACATTCGTGGTATCTACTGTATATTGCAAGTCGGCTACGATGACTGAACCTTCAGCTCTGGTCTTGTCGACTAGACACGGCGAATGTGGGGCGTACTTGAGTCCAGTCCCGTGTTTTCGCGACGAGTAGTTTGAATTGTAGCCAAATTGGTCGACGGGAAGACGGGAGGGGTGTTTGTCGGCCGACGGAAGATCAACGTGTGTCAGCACGATATGAAGCTGACTGCATGGGGGGGGGGGGGGGGGGGGGGGGGGGGGGGGGGGGGCGGCGGGGGGGGGGGGGGGGGGGGGGGGGGGGGGGGGGGGGGGGGGGGGGGGGGGGGGGGGGGGGGGGGGGGGGGGGG
>WIGN01000372.1:0-38123 GCA_014235955.1 Colletotrichum sojae
GTGCCACAGCGCCAGCGCGGCGGGGAACGCGAAGCTGACCTGCTGCAGGATGAGCCCCGTGGCGACGAGCGCGTTGAACGCGGTCGAGGAACCGAGGAACACGCAGCCGAGGACAAAGACGAGGGCCGAATTGACGAGCAGCGCGTTCACGGGGACGCCGAGGCGAGGATTGATTTTGGAGAGGAAGAAGGAGAAGACGATGGCGTCGTCGCGGGCGAAGGACCATGTCAGGCGGCTTGCGGTCTGGAGGGCTGCTGCGCAGGCGAAGCAGCCGCAGACGGAGAGGGTTACGACGAAGACTGTTGCTGCGGCGGAGGAGCCTGTTGCTTGGGACCAGATTTCGAGGATCGGTAGCCTGAGGACAGGTCAGTTGAGCGCTCGATATTCCGCTCGATATTCAACTCAGTGAGGAACAGGGGGCTTACGAGGATGCGAGCACTGGCTCGATGTCGGTGAAGCTGTACAGCATCGACACGCTAAAAGCAAACGACGAGACGAACCCGATGACGACGGTCGATATCAGGGCCTTCGGGATAGTCGAAGCGGAGTGGGTGCATTCCTCGGCGAGATGGATGGCGCCGTCAAGGCCCGAGTAGATGAAGTTGGGGTTGAGGAGTCCCGTAAGGAAGACAATACCCCTGGAGGACCAGCCACTTTGGTTGATGAAGGCCGTCCACACGAAGGAGCTGTCCTGCTTGGTCTTTGACCGGGCCAGACAGGTGACGGTAATCACGAAGAAGGCTATCAGTGAGATGAAGACTGGGAAAGCGTCAGCATCTTGTGACGTCGACGGGTGACGGTTCGACTCACATCCGACGTCATGGATCCATGCCGTCCGCTTCATCAGGAAGATGTTGTAAGCCGTAAACGTAAAGTTGAAGGCCTGGAATACCAAGAAAATATGCCAGGTCTCCGGCACGTAAGACTGATCAAGGTAGGCCGCCAACGACAGGATGATCACCGGCATCTGAATAATGAAGCCCGCCCCGTTGGCGATCCAACCAAGAAAGTTGACCGATCCGCAGCAATAGCTCTACACGTCAAAATAGTCAGTCCTCACTCACACCCGCCAAGAACATCTCCCTCTCACCAAGACGCGACTACATCTCTTCGGCGCCAGGATGCTCGTCCAGTGGTACTGCCCGCCGGCGGTCGGATACACCGAGGCAATTTCCGCCATGCTCAGCGCGCAGCCGCCGCCGAGGACGAATATTAGGATGATGCCGTATAGCAGCGTCACCGGCCCACCCGAGACGACGGAGATGGCCAGCGTCGCGGAGACAGCGGCCCAGCTGTTGCAGATGTTCCATCCGAGCGCGACAATCGCCAGGAGCCCGATGTCTCGTTTCGTCTGGGTCTTCAGCCCGAGGCGGGAGAGCTCGGCGTCTTCGTCGCTGCTGGTGTGGCCTGACCCGCCTAAGGACGCAGTAGATCAGTTTAAAGCGGTTCAATCTGGCGTCGATATGGATCTACCTGCCTTTTTCGGCAGCGTCTCTGTCCAGGACGTCGGCGGAGGGATACTCTTTGCCCTCGGAAGTAGGCGACGACATATTTAAGGTCGTCGAGATTCAATTAAAAAAAAGCGGCTGGAGGTGACACAAGAAAATGTTTTCTCAGGCCCGGAAAGAAACAGCTTCTTAAGACGTACAGTCTAGCCCGGCGATAGGCTTTCTCGCAAGGGGGCGAGCCGACGCGGGAACGGAACGTGGCAGACGAGGGGTTACATCGTCGAGTCGCCCTTGAGCTGCAGTCATCCTGAGACCCTCGCTACCATGCGAAATCAGCACGCTGTCATTCGCGGCGGCCGGTTCGAGGTCTCACAGTTGCGCGATCTTCCTGTCTTAGCTCGCTGCACTGCATTTCGGGCTTAAATATCCGGCCAGTCAGATGCGGGCGTTCTGCGGCCGACCCGAGCTTTTGCAGTGAGCGTTGCAAGGGACCCGACGAGGGGTCGTCGTAGCATTTACTCATTTTTTCGATTTGATTGTATGACTAGCGATGTGGACGCGAAAGTCGCTGGCCTCGACCAGTGTTCTAAAACCTAGGGCGCTCTTTTGCGCAGGATCACAAGAACGCTCCTAACATGGCCTTGTCAAGCCTCAGTGTGGTGTATCTCAACAGCAACCCTTCGTGCCTTCCCTCCATTCGGTGTGGCACAAGATAGCCGTCGATCAATACAAACACTACAAATCACCAATTGGCCAGCGCGAAAGCCAAGTCTCAGCTCATCTGTGGTGGTTGTAATCTTGGTTACAGAGAAGACATTTTGACAGTATGGGCGCGAGCACATGGCCGTTGTGGCATGTTCAAAGACATACCTACGCTGTCTCGTAGGGGGATTTGACAGAAAGCTTTGTTTGAAAGTAATTAATAAGTAGTTTTGTTCCCAGACTTTAGGGGAGACGTTGAACAAACGAATTGTTCGAGTTTCAATGTGGCAGCGCCCGGTTAATGACATTCTACCCACGCAACTCTTTGCAAAGAGGAAACTTTCAAAGACAATGTTCAACCAACAACAAATAGTCCTTGTTCAGACTTGATTATATCGTTCAAAGATAACATGGTGTTCATATTGCAGTTCCAGCGACACAGAATTGGGTATTTGAAGACCCGGTCCTGGCAACCCAGACATCTCAGATTATCATCTCATCCACATCAACCTTCCACTTCTTGACCAACAGCACACTCGCAAAAATGTCTCACATTCCGCAGCCCAACTCAACCTCCACCAACGAGCAGCGCTCTCGCCATCGCTTCTTCACCCCTCATGCTGCCCCAACTCTTGGCCGTGGCAACTCTGCTCCCGCCTCTCTGCATGGTATGATCCCCGCTCATCCCATTGAGCCCAACACCCCACAGCCTGCCACTCCTAACCTCGAGAACCTCACCTTGTCTTCCGAGACACCTTCCACTCCTGGCTGCGCCACCCCTGCATCTTCAGCTGCCGATGAGTACCTATGGGAGGAGCCTCTTGAGTCCCAAGCGAAGGCAACTGCCACTGCCGATTCATCTGATCCTGCTTCTTCTGGTGAGCCCAAGTCTTCTGTCACGTTCTACTCTGGCGACCACGAACTTGGATACCCACACGGCAACCGTCGCCCACGTGCTGCTTCCGCCGAGGCTGAGATTGACACTCTTTGGACCGTTCCCACTTCTGACATCGTCCGCCGCTCTGTTACTGGTTCTGCAAAGGAGCATAAGCCTGAGACCTCTGGGGAGGCTGGTGTTACTAAGATGTAGATGATTTCAGCTCGGCCTTGGTGCACTAGATGGCTCTATGAGGTGAATGGTTTTCGAAATTGTTACATAAAGTTACGTCGTTAAAACATCAAAACTCGTTCACGTTCCAATATGCCCTTGTGATAGAGATGTTTTATTCTTCGTAGAAGTCCACGCCTGCATGACCATGTCACTTTCGTGAATATCCTTCTTTGTGAGAATATTAACCTGAGTGATTCTCATCTCGTCGTCTTGATGATTGTTAGGTGCGATCTGTGGGATATTAGAAGTGGTGTTTTTATGATGAAATATGTGTCGAAAATCTTCAAACTTCCGATTTGTTTTGTTCTTGATCGTTGAGATATCAGATTCACTGTTCATGATCATTTCCGATGGTGCTAGATCGAAAGACAAGTCCCGTACTGCATCTGCTTTCGAGATGAAAACGTTAGAAAACGTTCCACTGTACCTCTATCCATTTAGAACGGATATCATAAGTCGATCGGTCGCAGTGTTGATTTCTGCAGGCGGCTGTGAAAGGCCTGTCGCTTGGTTGATCGTCACCTGATGCGTAGGGAGGTAGGCGGGCACAGGAGAAGACCCCATTACAGGCATGAAGTTGATCGTCTTGATCTCCACGTGAATATGTGCAGTGCAATCCCTCATCGCCGTCCCTCATTGCCATCTTATTCCTCCAGTCACTACTTCCCTATCGTTTCGGAACATTAGTCGAAGTTGAATCAATTCCCATTTACCCTCAGTCTCGGGCCCGAAGCAAGAAAATTACCCCATTGAGTACCGAAGTCTGCCATATCTTCTACCATCGGCCTATCTGTCAGAGCTACTCTATGACTATATATCGTCCACAGCCCTACGACCGAAAAGTCCGGCCGAGTGATCCGGACACCTCGCATTCTCGCGGCGCATGAGTTCTCAGATTATTAAGAACAATTTATAGACGCACCGACCCACGCCCAGCTCTCCATCAGACAGGGGAATATGGGGTCGTCACTCTGTCTTTTAATAGCTAGATTAACACGAGGTTTCAGAAGCAGCACCAACTGACTCGAGCACCAGCCCTACGCCATGGTCCATTGCCCAGTAATGGCAACGCAGGAGGCCACACACACTCCACCAGTTCGTCCTATGGTTTCGGTTTTAAAGGGTATAGTACGTGGTTCTATCGGGCTTCTGTAGGCCATCTCGCGTCCGGGCACCCGCGGGCTCGGGCTGATTTTCAAGTCCAAAGGCCGTCTTGAGCCCGCGTTCCCCCCGGGGGTGGTCTGCCGACTTTGCCGTGCCGGCCAAGTGCGCCTTATCGGCGCCTTGCCATGAGGTTGGATTTCGATAGGCCCCCTTTGACCCCTGATTCGCATGATGAGGATGTCAACCCTGTCCGCGGGCTGCCAGTCCGATGGAGTTGAGGCAGTGTTGGACCTAACAAAACCCCCGTCATGATCCTGAGTATGTTTGTTATGATGTTTCTTCAGGACCTACTCGTTGACATTCTTTCTAGTTGTGCCAACAAACACGTTCTTTCCTGACATTTCTGTCGTTCCTTCTTTCAAAATGCAACTATCCACTCTTTTAGCCTCCCTGCTTTTGGCAGTGACAGCCCAGGGCCTCAGACACCACGAGGCCCACGCAGCCAGACACCATCTCGAGCGAGCCGAGCAGTACGGTCACGCGGACGCCCGCCTGCGTGAAGACCTCCTGAGACGACAGGCCGGCGGCTCTTCTGCTCCGGCCGTCACCGCGGCGCCGACGTTTAACACGACGGGGCTGCCGACCACCTTCTCCACCCTAGTGTTGACCAACACCACCACTCACAGGAACACCACGTCTAGCAGGAGAAGCACCACGAGTTCGTCGTCGAGTAGTTCGAGTAAGCGGCGGTCGTCGAGCAAGTCGTCGACCAGCAGCTCTAGAGTCAGCACGACGACCTCGTCGCGGGTTAGCAGCAGCTCCCACGCCTCTTCGTCGTCGCGCGCCAGCAGCTCTTTCGCATCGTCAACGTTGTCAACGTCGAGCTTCAGCTCGAGTGCATTCTCCTCGAGGGCGTCATCGACATCACCCACGAGCTCCGGTACATCGTCCGCACCAACTTCGTCAGGAACTTCCTCGCCAGTGAGCTCCTCCACGCGGCCGTCAGAGACATCGTCCAACACGCCCTCAGCGTCAGCAACGAG
Source organism: Colletotrichum sojae (assembly GCA_014235955.1). Lineage (NCBI taxonomy): Eukaryota > Fungi > Ascomycota > Sordariomycetes > Glomerellales > Glomerellaceae > Colletotrichum > Colletotrichum sojae. The sequence continues at coordinate 5,409 of WIGN01000372.1, forward strand.
CACAGCGCCCCGGCAGGCGAGCGCAGAGAGCAGCACTAGAAGCATAGGCAGGTCGACACAGACGTCTGCGGTGTCGGAGACCTTCTCCCTCACGTTCTCTTCCGGCGTGTCCTACTCGACCTCCTACTCGACCGCGCCGTACACCACCACCGACGGCAATGGAAACTCATACGTCCCAGTAATCCCGATCGCCGTTCCAATCGTCGGCGGTGTGCCTGTTGTCCCCCCTGTGGGCGGCGGCGGCGGAGGAGGAGGAGCCGGAGGTGCGGATGAGTCAACGACCACCAGCTCGAGCGTCCCATCCAGCGCCCCTGCAGACATTCCCTCAGCAACGCCTTCAAGCGCCCCTCCGACGCTCGAAACCTCAAGCCTACCGCCGACGACCACCGTCGCGGTTATCGATACCACCTCCTCACCCCTCGTGGTGATCACCATCGAGCCAACGGAGACGACATCCATCGTCGAGACCATCATCCCAACAAGCACCGTCGCGCCTCCTGTGCCATGCTACGTAAGTCATGCGTCCTCCGCCTCAAGACTTTTCAGACGCTAACTTTGTCACCAGAACTTCGACCACGCTTCTTACGGGTGGTGCTGCCCCGGTCCGGACTCGCCGTGTCAAAACGACCTGGGGACGTGCTACTTCGACGGGACGGGGGCCACGAACGTTCTGCCCAACTCTGCTGCGTGCCCGCCGGCCCCCGACGCGCGGAGCTGAGCTGCGCACTGGTGATGATGGGAGGCATGTAGGACAGTTGAAATGAGTTATGCTGAATATATATGAAACAATATTGCCTGAGACGTTGTGAAGTTGAGGTTCCTGAGTCTTGAATCCCAGATGTCATCTTGGTCGAGACTGAAGAGCAGCCATCGTTGTTCTTGTCAAACCACTCTCCTGTAGGTTGTGTGACAATCTTGTCCACAGGCCGGCTTGTAATATCCATGTGAAATACGTTCAGCATAAAATCCAAAAATTAGTCTATCACTGACGTCTTTCCTTTTCAACGTCTTAATGTAACCTCAGTATTCGACAGCGCCACCTCAACTTTGCCTGCAACAAATAAGCATTCGGATGGCTGTAAGAATATTATCCCAAGCGAACATCCAGTTGAGAATGGACTTAAACCAGACCGCGGAAGCTTTATGAGGAGGGAAAGAGTTTCACAACGCAGCTTTGTTGTCGATCTGGAATATGCTGACGGCCGGCCGGCTTCCCAATCGGTTGGTCTTGGCCTGCTTGAGAGGCTTGCCCAGGGAGTGTCGCTCAGCTCGTAAGCTCGTTTCGCCCTGTTTACTTCTCACGCAGAGGTACCTACCGCGTCCTATCCGTCGTCCATGGGCTATACCGCCAGGAATACACACACAATAGCGCTCAGAGACGAAAAAGCAAGAGGAGAAGGAGCATCTTGGTTTGCGACCAACCTTGAACATCTGCATCAAAGATGCAGTCATCAGAGAGCCATTCTCACACGCTCTCTCGAATATTCAAGCGATCAATTCCGAAGGGACCGACTTGTGCTTAGAGAGGCACAAAACTTGATATGAAGTCTAGAATATATACTATTCGATTACCTCTTATCCGAAGTGCGCAACTGTACACCGCTGAAGAAAGGTTGCTTCCGCGTTCTTGAATCGTTCTGACTCTTCTATCACCTGGAGCACCATCACGGTCTTGTATAGACGTCCGTCCATAAACCCTACACACACTTAGTCACGCCCAACAGCCCAGTCCGCCCCAGTACCCTCCAGCCCTTAACACCGACATCGCCAGTTCGTCGTACATATCTCGACAGCTCTCTCCCTTGACGGACAACAACCTTCAGTCCGTGACGTAATCAAACGATCGAGTTTGGATAACCGGTGCGAGTCGTTCTTCCCCATTCAGCCAACCCACCGATCCCGCCGGGCAAGCCCGCCGGACGTCCGCCAAGAAAGCCTTGCCATGCAGGATACGCGCCAGTTCCCGAATTGACGCTCGTCGACCCGCAAGCTTCAGGTACCGAGTATCTCGAGAAAATTCGGTAATATGTACTCCTTGAATTTCCCGGTATGTAGCTATCTGCGTAGCATGCAGCATCAACAGAAAACAGAAGTCCCCCTTCGTTCATTATAAAAAGGGGACAATCTTGAGGCTCAGGAAAGAAACCTTTCCTCTCCAAGCCCACATGGTAGGTCCCTGTGTCTTCTTTGGTCCCTGGGCAGTGATTCGGGAAGATTTCGCGAAAAAGAGTTTCTTGAAGACCAAGCTCAACAAGTTTGTTTATATAGCCCATTCTCATAGGTTGTCACGAAAAGAGGCAGTTACATTCCTACCTTATCGTCCCCCGTCATTTCCATACGTTTATCACACGAGAATGAGACAAGGAAGAAGGGAGGTACTACAAGTTTATCATTCTCAAAACGCATGGGCTCGTGAAACCACAAGGGTTAATAATCACCTTCCCCCATCTCTCCCCAGAGGGAACGTCGGACAACTTTTGCAATCATCCACTCCAACCACTATGCAAAAATCACGTCTCTCCTCGAGTAAGAGTCTTCTTATATCCCGCTCAAAACTCTCACAACTTAGAACCGTTTTCCTCAGCAGACAGGCGCCCCAGGAACACGCCCTCAAGACTGAACGACAATTCTAGCCGCGCACACAAGATCTTCTATAGTACTAGATTGGTAATAATTCTTGTACTTTTGGTCACTTAACATTAGGAACCACTCCGAACGGCGGTGAAGTACTCTGCGTAGTGACTATCCACCAGCATTTCGAGATTAATCTCATTCCTCCCAAGACGACCAACAACAGTATAAATTCCAGCAACGCAGCGCGTTAGTCGACCAAGTAAATGTTTTCCGGTCCGCGCATCATAATCTAGGTCGCCGCTCTTGGTTCTTCCCTTCAGCAAGTCAACCGCATCAATCTCTTCACCCCTCACATCCTCAACAGAATTCCACTTCGCAAGAGTCAGCCCGTCGTCCCTCATCGTCCACGTATACCATCCAGAATACACAAGACCCGCCAAACACCAAATCCATAAACAAATAGAACACAAAACACAGCGAGCCCGATCCCAACTCCAACCACCAAAACGACGCGGACTGGAACATGGCAGACCATAGCGCGCCTCTCGAAGGCCCTCCCTCGCGGGCCACCTTCAGGCTCATAGAAGAGTCGAATTGGGCCACGAGGTGTCTTAATATACCATCCTGCGCCCCTTGCGTATTCCAACCTCGTAAGCCGCGGGGTGTGGAATAAGCACGTGGCCGAGGGGCTGGTTTCGCAGTCTAGACTAGACGTTGTTGTCAATAGGGCCGGGAAGGCAGGACCAGAGCAACAGATCAAGTAACAAACCCGCCAGAAAACACCCCACAGTCCCTTGCCCTTTGCGCTGACTTGATCCTTCGGCAAATTCATGCGGATATGGGCTTCCGGACCTGTCACCGTTTCAAAACTTTGAGCCGTCCCACGCTCGTTGGGGTTCAGGCGCATGGGGGAAAATCTTCTAGAATTCTGTTCTACAGTTCTCGGAGGGAAGGAGATAGGTATCAAACACAAAAACAAAGAAAAAAAAAAGTAAGCCTTCGGACAAGAAGGAATAACCCAATTCATACAAGACCGATAAGTCATTCAAACTCCTCCCCCGAGAAACAATGTTTGGAGGACCGTAAACTCCGTGCTCAGTCAGTCTTGCACTGCTGCAAACCCTTTTGAAACGCTCGCGTCTCCTGTCGCATGACGAACCGCAACAAGCAGGCGCTTCCCGCCCGAGTCACCCATCACGGGCACCCAACCAAAAATAATACGACCGAAACGACGTGTCGTGGACGAGCCGGGATCAGCCAGTAACTCTCCTCACCCAGAGCGTCGTGGGCTCGTACTCGGCGTTGCGGTCCATTCTCTTGTAGGCGCGGTGAAGCTTGAGGCCTATCTCGTACTCCTCGCGTTGCACCTCGGCCAGCTCGACCTTGAGGGCCTCAACCTTGCGCTTCTCGGCCTCGCGCTTTCGGAGCACGGCCTCGCTGGCGAGGATGCTGTCGGTGGGCATGAGCTCCGTCATCTGCTTGATGGCCTGGTTGATGTTGATGCGGCGGTTGCCGAGGGACTCGAGGCGGGCGTTGAGGTAGCCAACGCGGTCGTTGACCATGGAGGTCTCGGTCGGCGGCGGCGGCAGGGCTTTGCTAGTGGACCACACCGACTCAGGGCGACTGGTTGTGCTGTACATGCTGGGCGTGTTCGCTCTGGGCATCGGCTGGAGCTGGCTGGGGAGCTGTGATCGTGACGGGCTAGGAGACGTTCTTTCGGCGAAGGCACTCGACATGTAGGGAGAGGACATGGAGATGACGATGGGCTCGACGGAGGGGCTGCTGCGACCAAGGACGGGCGGTCTCTTCCTGTTCATCACCCCGTCTTTTTGCGGCGTTGGGAGCGAAGGAACCGGCGGGCGCGTCGTCTCTACAGACTCGCGAGGGGTGTCGGGGGCGGCGGAGGTCGCGTAAGTGGTGACGCTGAACCTCGAGGGCGGCTGGTCCCAGGGCTCGTTGGCTTTGAGGGCCTCGCCCTTTGGTGGCACGGGTGCTCGAGGAGGCGACTTGTCGTGTGCTGCGGGAGCGTGGACGGTGGCGTCAGAATAAACGCTCGAGGAGTAGGAAGGCTGAGGGGCGTGTAGGGCCTGCGAGTTGGCAGGAGGAGGCTTTCTTCGAATAGCCTTGTCATGACCGACATTTGCATTAGGGGCGGCGGGCAGGCCCGACAGGGTTGGGGGTTGTCGGATCTCGACAGGCGCGCTGCTAGCGGTGTCGGGCGTCGCATGTACGGGCGATTGGATGCCAGCGCCGGAGTTGGGAGGACTAGGATAGGAGGACTGAGCGGGCTGCGAGAGAGGGGTGCGGGCGGCCGAGAGCGATGGAGAGGGCGAAGGCGAAGGCGAGGGGGAGGGGGAGGCCATCAGCTGCCGGGGAGCGTTCAGCACAGTTCTGACGGTGGGCGTCTTTGACCGCGGCGACGTTTCAGATCTCGAGGGGCTGACAGGGGACAGCGGCGACGTGACGCCGGCGATGGGCAGCCGAGGCCCAACGGCAGTGCGTCTGCTGCTCCGCCGCGGGATGGACAGCGGTTCCTTGGGGGCCGTGTCACGAACCGGGTTCACGATGGGAGCCCTTCCACTTGCACCCCGCCAGGGCGGACGATCGTCGACGGCCTCGGGTGCGGTTGCAGAGAGGGGTTGCAGCGGCTTCTGCTGCTGACGTTGATGCTGCTCCCTCTGTTGCTGCTCCTGCTCCTGCTCCTGGTCCTTCTGCTGCTGCTGGGCCTTGGAAGCTGCGCCGATGGGCCGCAGCCTGCGCAGACGGTCGCTGAAGGTCTGCTGCGTCTGTGGTGCATTCTGCATGGCCCGAAGGGCGGCGGGTGATTTGCCAAAGGGCTGTGTGCCGAACTCCTGGGCGTACTCCTGCGGTCTGACCTGGCCCGCACGGCCCGTGTCGAGGTACGTGGGCTCGCCCGTCATGTCATCCCACTTGGTCTCGCGCTGGATCCGCAGGCGCTGCTGGGATTTGGTCTCTCGGAGGGTATGCTGGGATGCGGCGGCGGCAGCGTCCTGGTTCTTCCGGCGTTCGCGACGCATCATGGGAATATTGCTCTTCTGGTGAGGATTGGGAGAGTTCTGACCCGACCGTTGGCGGTCCTCGATGGACAGGTGCGACAGGTCCGGAGAGTCTTCCATGGGCGAGACATTGCCATCGTCGGCGGGGGTCCTGAAGAAGAGACACATGGTTAGTCCCGGACTAGGGGCCGAACGACTGGCTGAGGTATCCAAAAAAGAAAGCGGGCACACGTGGCGGAGAAACAAAACCGAGTCAAGGGGGGTGTGTAGGTCGGACGAAATGAGACTTGATCTCCAACTCACCCATCCTGTCGACGAACGTCCATGTCAGGAGAGCTCGGGGGCGAGATATCCGCCACGGCGGAGGAGTAGATGTTTTGGGCAGCCACGTTGGCGAAGTTGGGCGAGACGGGGGAGACGTAGGAGGAGTCGCGCTTCTCCGAGTAGATGGACGAGGCAGGGCGCCAGGTGCCGGTGTCGCGGTCGTTGCGGGCGAGGCTCGGAGGTGGGAGGAGGGCGTTGGCGATGCTGCGGGAGGGCGAGAGGTTAGCTATTGCTGTTTGAACGCGAAAGAGGTGGTGAAAGAGCAGGAAGCAAGCAGGAAGAGATTGAGAGCAGAGAAGGCGGAGAGAAGAAGGAGGACGTGACGTCCGGGTCGAAGTCGAGGTCGAGGTCGAAGCCGCGATGGACGGACACCAAGGAGGCGCGAGCAGTTGGCCATCATTCGAGCGTTGGGCAGCTGCTACGCGCTGCGGTGCCTGAGCAGCCCAAGGGCGTCGGATCACGCGTCGAGGTCGAGGTCGAGGTCGAGGTCGAGGCCGACGATACGGTTTTGGTTTGCGCGTGGGCGTGAGCTTGAGCTTGAGCCTGAGCTTCCAGTAGGTGAATCGACTGTTGGTGCGGACACACAGGCCCGACCGTGTGGGTGTTCGCTCGAGGGTTGTGGATGTTGGCGTTCGCCACACCTTCCCTGTTGTTCGTTTGTGCGTCGTTTGCTGTCTTTTGGGTCGCTCTTTCCTTGGTAGAAATTCGATCTTTTTTTCCTTCTTCTCCCTTGCTCCTTCCTCTGTCTTACATACTGCGAATCACACGTCACGCAGCACAAAAAGGAAAAAAGACTCACTCTTTACTGTCCTCTTCCTCGTCCTTGGACGGAGTACCACCCCTCCGGACGTCGTACTTGGTGTTCGGGGGCGAGGGGAGGTTGTGCTCGATGGCGAGGCCGCCGCGCGGGTTGCGGAAGTCGTCGGGCCAGTAGTTGTGGTGGTGCCGCGTGCTCGTCGAGCTGAGGCTGGTGGTCGTGTCGCGGTTGGAGTTGGTGTAGGGGAAGTTCTTGCGTGGCGGCGGGACTTGGGTTTGCCGCTGCTGCTGTTTAAGATCCGATCCTCCTCGAAGATGCAGCCTCAGTCGTTGGGACCCCTGACGGGAGTTGCTGCTGCCGGTAATACCGTCGAAGCTGGAGCCGGAGCTGGAATTGGAGGATCCGTCGCGTTGGGCGTTGAGGTGCTGCTGCAGCTGTGGCTGTGGCGGTGGCTGCGAAAAGTGCGAGTGTCCAGGTGTTGCTTGCTGCTGCAGGGACGAAGATCGCACCTGCATGGACTGGTGATGGTTTTGCTGGTGTTGAGGATGGGGATGAGGATTGGGATCAGGATGGGTACGAGAAGAACCTTGCGGCTGCTGGGACTGTCGGTAATGTTGTCCTTTGAGAAGGACCCTCTCGTGTAGCTGAGGAGGCGGCGTCAATTTCGTGGTGCTCGCCCTGTATTGTTGCGAGGGCTGCCGTTGCGGTTGCTGCTGTTGCTGTTGCTGTTGCTGGTGCTGGTGCTGGTCTCGCTCCTGCTGTAATAGCTGTCGCTGAAGCTGCCACTGTTGACGTCCCTGCGCAGGCCCAGACGGCAAGCCCGGTCCAGCTCGACCCGGACCCCTGTGGATCGCAGGAGCTCCTTCCGCTAATTGCATCCCCGTAATAGTAGCACCAATACCTGAACCAGGACCAATAATACCAGTCGACCCCGCCCCCGAAGCTGCTGTTGGCGGCGCACCTGGTGCAGTGCCCGTGCCCGTTGGGGCCACCACCGCCATCGCACCTTCTGTTCCACCTGCCGCACCTGCACCACCACCTGTACCTCCTGTACCTGTACCTGTACCCAGCTGCTGTTGCCTCACCGGATAGCGGTCCCACATCATCCTTCGGCGACTGCTTCTTTTGGCGACGGCGATCAGGCAAGTCTGGCGTCGCTACCACCACCTCTTAATTTCCTCCCTTCCAAGCTCCAAGGTCCAGGGATCTTTCCGCCCTTCTCTTTCTCCACCAACGTTGGTGTTGCTTTCTCCCTGTTGCTGAATTCCTGACGTCCTTTCAAACAGGCTGTACGGATATGACTGCTGCGTCGATGCCGTGAAAAGCTCCGCGATGCGATGCGACACCGAGTTCCTCCCTGCTTGAGGGGAGGAGGGAGAGAGAACTGTCTCCTTGTCTGGGTAGACGCAACCAGACCACCAAAGCAAAGATAACGGGCAGCGTCGAGTTAAATAAAGACACCGACCGCTTCCCTCAACTCGCTTGATCCGCCGCTCCCGATGCTTTGACGACCTCAGAAGAAAAACACTCGGGCCAGCTTCCCAGGGCTGCAAATGACAGCTCGCCGTCTGCTCGTCTCTTCTTCGCTTCTGACAGTTGCTGTCCGGCTCGCTTCACAACTTCGGCCTGATGTTTCGGATCTGCTGCCGGGAAGGATCTCCTTGGGAATATGCTTATCACACTTTGGCTGCGTGCTCGCGTTTGCTGCTGGTTTCCTCCGGTTTCGTCACACGCCTCGCATGAATCCGCGCTGCCTTTGTCCGTCCGGGGTCCGTTTCGTCGTCCCTCCTTCGCTTTGGACCTGTTGGTAATACTGGACGCTGCTTTCGTCGGTTGTCGTCGTGGGGATCGTTGACTCGAGTCCGCAGAAGCAAGATCCCTGGCCGAAGCAGAAAAGCAAGACCGTGTCTCTCGAAAAGCTCTCCCAGGTGTGGTATCACAAGCACCAACACAAACAACGTTTTTTTCTCCCCGTGTCTTGGGTCCCGTTCGAGTCCGGCGATGCGAGGTGGTGTCTCCCGGCGGGCTGGATAATGGACAATCACACCGAGTTTGTGTCGCCTTTCTTCGTGGGGGTCTGACGGGCAGCAACACAACACAGTACGAGTCTGGCTCTATGTTGTATCGATCGCGTACAGACCGGTTGGATCGTTCCGTCTTTTGGTCTGGCGGAGGATTCGCGTTTCGTTTCTCGTCGTGACTCGGGATGGTAAGTGGAGGATGAAAGCACAGGCTCGCTGGCTCAAGCTGATGTCGACGAACTGAACGACTGACAGCGACAACAGCACCACAAAAGACTTGGAAGACTTGCTCCCGATGAATGAGAAGAAAGACGAGACGGAAACAAGACAAAAATAAGATCAAGTTCGGTCCAAAAGAGAGGGGAAACCGAAAAAAAGAAACACTACGGTCAAACGGCTCAGGCGAGTCGAGGCAAACACGACAAACTTATTTACGGCGCGGCGTTCGCTACCCACCTGCTGCCGCATCAAAGATCAACAGGAACCGTCGGCCGGAGTGGCTTGAGGGGAGCACGGGTTCATCGGCCGGTGCTACTGCGTCAGACTGCGCAGTAGTAGCGCAACAGCGTAGCAGCTCCAGGTCAACAAGATGCAGGAACACACGCGCATTGCAGCATTGGAGAGACACTTGGAGAGACAGCTGCCCGGGGGTCCGTCCGCCCAGTCTCAGCATCAGACGACGGCAACGCCTCAGTTGACAGCGCCCCCGACACGCTACACATTCCCGCGAATCTTGGCGCACCTCCGGCCGGAGAACCGTGGTCTGGTCCAGCATGGAGCATGGAGCATGGTCCATGGAGCATCCAGCTTGCAGCTTGCAGAAAACCTTGTCCAAGTCCAAGAGAGTGCGAACGGCGCTGCTGGGAGCCTGAACTGTTGCTGCCGTACTACCCTACAGGCTTACCTCGCCTTGCTACACTATGAAGACTAGACCCGGCACACGCGCCCAGGTAGCATCGTCAATCTCCCGCTCTGCCGGACGCGACGCCAGGCCGTCCGGCGGCTCCATTGGTTAACGCAGCCCCCGGCGGCACGATATACGCCCAGGGGTCGTGTCTGCGGCATTCACTCTCGTCCAGTCAAACTGTGTCTATTTTCCCATGATCCATTCCAGCAACCAAGATTCGGCTGTGAACAGACAACAGCAGCCTACCGTTGATGAACCGCGGCAAATGATCCCGTCGGTCGTCATCTCTCGTCCCAACTGAAGACAGCACGCACAAGTATCCGTAATACGGCACGGAGGAGAGAATGTTTCAACGTTTCACAAACAAACACCGCAATCCCCTCGCTCTCTCCCTCGGCGTGGCCAACGTCGCAGCCGCCAATTAAACGCTGCACGTCTGCGAGGATAGAGCTTGTTCAATTAACGCGAACCATTCGAATGCCCCCGCGCTCGCCCCCAAATAATAATCAGGGACCGTTCCTGCGTTTCACATTGACTGGCGCCGCCGACGCCAGCATTTCCCGACTGATCACTGCAGACTGGTCACTGCAGACCAGTTGTCTGCAGATGCAATCATCAGGTCAGGCTGGTTGGTTACAATATGCAGTCACGCAGCGCTCACAGACAGGGTACACCCCCATCACCCCCCTTTTTGGGTCATTCTTTCGATAACAATGTGGCAAGCTGAAGCTATAGCCAACGCACGGCTCGCCCAGGGTCCTTTTCCCCCTGCTGCCAACTCCGGCACGTCGCACGTCCACCAACAAGACGACCTCGAGATGGACTGATTCCAACCTCATGCTCTCCACGGGAGCACTGGAAATCGTCTTCCACATCACGTTCTTCATCATTATACTGTGCCCGCCCCTTTCTTCATCAAGCGACCTCATTTCAATTATGTAGTACCTCCTACGAGGCGTGATCTCACTCCAGCCACGGGCTTCACTAATGCGCCCTCAAATATCCCCCCTCCCCAAGGTCCGTTCGCGCAATGCAACAACCCGTTTGTTACCTACATAGCACACGAATGTAATCACCCGCCAACTTCATTAACATCCCCAGATGAGATTTCAAATCACGCCTCTTTTTTACCTTTTTTTACGTCCTTGACTGATGCTACGCACCCGGTGCCAAAGCTATTCTTACACTGTCGTCTGATCGCCCCCCCCCCCTATCCCACTGTCACGCCACAGCTTACTTTCGGATGGGATAGGTGACTGCCACTGCACTGCCACGGCTTTTTTCCCACGCTTTGTAAGATAAATCTAGATCGCGAACGTGTTGGTCGGGATTGTTTCCGAGATTCGGATGTGAGAAAAGCCACGATCCGGTAGACCACATGTCCCATGTTCTGGAAAAATGCGCCGATCCCACCGACGAGACACACATGCCAATAGGTAGCCCACGGCTATCAGTAGATAATGGTGCCGCGGCGGAGGAAACATGCCTTGGAGCCATGCATCGCAATGCCGACGATGCATGCGCCGTGACGATCACACACATATACTCGCCCTCACATTCTGCAGATGATAGTTTATAAAACTCATGTAACGTGAAAATTCTGATGCCTCGGTGACTAATTTGCCTTCTATCTGCTGATTCCCCCCCGGTAAAAATCGCAAATGCCAAGCCTTTCCGACGCCCAATGCCTTCCCATGCCCTTTCTTCAATGAAAACGTCCTGCTGGCTGATGCATGAAGAACGCCGTTTCCGTAAAGAAGAAACGATCCCAAAAAAGTCGACCAAAAAAAGCAAAAGGTTTCCGTTTACACCCAGAAGAAACGCCAAATCTGTCCTCTTACTCACGATCATGTCGATGAAAACCCGGATGCAGAGTGCAAGAAACAAAGAGCAAGTGCCAAAACGTCCCCGAATACCAATCCATTCATCAGTTGGAGCGTTCGGTCTTAACGACGCTCGGTTGATCGTCGTCGGTACTCGAGTCCGAGTCGGAGTCGGAGTCGGAATCAGACTCAGAGTCGGACGAGGTGGTCTGGACAATCCGCGTGTCGCGGCCCATCTTCTGGAGCAGTTCCTCGGCGGTGTAGATGACGCCCGGCTCTGGCTCGATGGTGCCCGAGCCCGACGCTGCGTCGGATGTATTCGCCGGGGCCGACGACGTGAATCTCCTGGGTGCGCTCGGCTCGTGAAGCTCGACGCGGTGGTTGGCCTGCTGGTAGGTCGACGGCGGCGGGCGGGTTGCTTCGGCGGCCTGCGTGGGTCTCGTCGGCTGCGACATGCTCATCGTCGGATCCTCCATCGCGGCAGTCGCGTTGGACCCGGTGAGGCCACCGCCCATGTCCGAGACCGCGACCTGCTTGACGGGCGGTGCCTCCGGCCGGGACGACTGCGTCAGGGCCGCGTCGCCGTTGGCGTTGATGCGGGCGCGCTTGTCCGCATGCTGATCGGCGCGGGGCGTCGAAATACGCGGGGCCCCGCCATAGCCCATTCGCTCGCGCTCGGCGTCCATCATGGCTCTGTTGCGACGCTCGCGTAGCTTGATGCCATACTTCTTCCGAATCGTGCTCTGCTTGCAGGCAAACGAGTTGCGCAGGCTGGTCAGCTTCTTCTGGGCCTCCGTCTCATCTAGACCGCTGCCATGGACAGCGTCTATCTTGGCCTTGAAATCCAACTCGGCGCGGCGCAGCTCGGACAGGAGGGCCTCTACCTGGGCCTCCGTCAAGTGGCTCATGTCCTTGGGGCGAGGAGTGCCAAGGGGAACCTCCCCGTTGAGTGTGGGAGTGCTGGGCGACGGCTGCGCGGGCTGCTGCTGGGTCCTCAGGGGAGTAGCCATGGGGCCCGGGGCCGGGCTGCCGCTGTTGGTGCTGTTCAAGAATACGCTGCCATGCGTCGGAGTGCCGTCCGAGGCGGGCCGTTTGATAGGGGGGAGGGTCTTGATTTTCTCCAGGTAGTTCCGGTCGACTTCTCCAAAGTCGCCGCACACCTTGTTCAAGAGGTGGTACGACAAGCCGGAGTGGCCGGAGAACGGCTGCACGCAGTGCGGACAGCTGAAGCGGTGATCGACGGGAGTGACATTACCGGACATCCTCAGGCAGACCTTCTTCTTCATGTGCTGTGGCAAGGTCAGCTAACATGGCTCTGCGACGCGGAAATCGTCGGGACCTACGTGAGCCCAGGCGGACTGCCATCTGAAAACGTGTTTGCACCAGGTGCACTGGGGCTTCTGCTCCTCGGGGAAGTTGTCGGGCCAGGGCTCCTGCGCGTAGGGCACCGGCGGCTGTGCAGGGGGCTTGATGATTTCGGTGAACCCGCTGGGTGGGCGAGGACCGGGGCCGTTCCACTTCACGTACTGGCTGGAAGCCGGAGTCTTTGCGGGAGCTGTCGGCCTGGGGGGAGGTGGCGCCGGGTTGGGGGCTGCCGTCGGGATGACGTGCTCGTTCTCGACGACGTCGTCCGCATCGTAACCGAGGCGTTCCGCCCGGGCGAGGGCGTTAACCAGATGGCGGGCCTCGATGGTGGGCAGACGAGCCGCCAGGGCCTTGTCGAGGAACGAGGTAGAAGCTTTGGAGATGATGACATCCGCTACGGCGTCGAAATCCGCCCTCTTCATCAGGCCCATCAGCTCGACCTTGGCGTCGGCAATGAGACGGTGGCCAAAGTCTCGGCACGCCCTCTGCAGGGTGACTGTGTCTGAGCGGTGCATCGCCACGTTCATCTGGAGAAAACCATTAGCTCTGTCCATTGCCAAGATGAAACAGAAGAGGGGAGGAGCGTGATGAACGTACGAGGAAAGCCATGTGGTAGTGAGAGCCGAGCAACGTCTTCTCGTGATGGTCCCGGACGGCGCGCCTGACGGCATCGGGATCCGCGCTACGGATCAGGTTGCTCAGGTTCTCGTAGTCCAGGGCGAAATTTGCCTCCTTGGCCTTGTCCGCAAACGAGGGAACGAAGCCGTGGATCACCTTTGGCGTCTCGGCGGGCGAAGGGGCCTTGGCTTGGGCATTGAGCTGAGCTGCCGGGATGTCCGAGGTGACGAGAGGCACAGGCGGGGACGCCGACGCGGAGACGTCCGACGCGGAGACGTCCGACGCGGTGACGGCCGGCGTCCATTTAATGTTTCTCGTAACAGCCGGGGGCTTCAGGATGCCGAAGGTCAGCCCCGGGATCAATGGTGCCTGCCCAGCCTGCGTCTGGTTCTGTGCCTGGTTCATTGGACGCTGGTTTTGTTGCTGCTGTTCGTGTTGTTGCTGTTGCCGTTGGTGTTGCTGCTGCTGATTCGAAGGCTGCGGCTGAGTATTCGAGATCTGAGGCGACTGGGAGTTGGTGCCGTTCGGTTGTGTTGACGGCAGAGCTGGTGATGCCGAGTTGGAGTTCGAGGTTGCACCGGAGGGAGTATAGCCGTTCTGGGAAGGCGCCACATGGGTTTGCTGGTGGCCCGCACCGGGAAGGTGAGGGCTCTGGATCATAGGCGAGGCCATCGCGGGCAAGCAGGAAGCACCCAAGGCGAATGCCAAGTTGGTGGTGTAAGTTGGGTGTAGGTAGGTGGTGATGCAACACGTGACTTCCGCCTGCGAGCTGGGCCGGGATGCGCGACGGTCGAAGATGCACGCTGCAGGAAGGTGCAAACCAGAATATCCCGTGCAAAAATTGCAGGACGACGCCCCGAGATATGTTGCACCTTGCGACGCGTCAGGTTTAACGTTTGACGCGTTCGATTGAAGCTGTTCTTCGTGTCCTCGCGATCGAAGTCGCTGGTGGTTCGGGCGCGCACTGCGTCGTTGATTGGCAGGCAGGGCAGACTCGCGATGTGGATGGGTAAGTAAAGAAAAAAGTAGGGCCACCAGAAAGGGGGGTTCTACAGTTAATTAGCAAAAAAAATTATTAGCGTGGAGATTATAGCCTAAGTGGGGCTGTCTCGGTTTAGTCACCTAAGGTTTGCATCGCTATAAGGGTTTAGGCCAACAAAAGGCAGGACCTATAGTTATAAATCATTCCTGCCTTTTTAATTGGGCAGGCGTGGCGGGGTTATGTGTCACGACGTGGAGCACCCAAAGCGATGCACCCAATCAGAAGGCAGCTACGACCCTTTAAGCAGACATGCCACTGTCCATTGCGGTCTTTTTTGTGTCAACAGATGGAAGAAGTCGCGTACTGATTAATAATTTTTACTTTTGTATCTACAGGGGTCAGCGAAAAGGGCTTCATGCCATGTTCAACACTCTTTTCTCTCTCCGCACGGACGCCTGCCTTCTTGGCACCAACACAGTCCGATCTGACACGGTAATACCGACCCACCAAGGCTCATTGCTTACAGGCTTCCGCCCCACTTGATCTTATCGTCTGCAAACTGAATTATGCACGGCATTAATGGCTCCTGAAGCTATGCTGCCACTATTCCCATTGCTTACAATCTGTCTGTTTGGCATGGTGTTTCCAGCGTTTTCCACGTTTCTGAGACACAAAATATAATCACCAGCTAATTGAAAGGGTATCCTACAAATCTAGGTCTATTTCGTTCGCAAGCAATTGCAGAATTAATAGCTAAAGTACAGACATGCATACACTGAATAATGGTCAAATGCAAAACGAAGCTGGTACACTGCCGAAGAGCGGTCCCTCATCTGGACTAGAATCAGCAACCGCAACGTCCGTTTCTTCTGGACGGGGCATTAAGTGGGTCTGCGGATTGGGTCCGTGCATGATCAAGAGCCAAAGCTGGCTCCTACGTACTCTGTAATCAACGCCGGGATCAGATTTTGGAGAACAGCAATTTTGGATTGCCTGGCCAGGATTATCAAAGTGGAGATCAGGCTGGTGCCACCTGTTGACTGTAGCTGACAGCTGGCGGCAATCATCAGAATTGGCTTCTTCTGCAGGTGGAGACACATCCTCCAGAGCAGCTTCCTGCGTTTTCGTCTTTTTTTGATTTTCTTTTTCATTGTCATCACCATCGGCAGCAACTTACTCTGTGCTGATCCAAATCTCGCTCTACGAACATGCCACACCATATTATAAGCAATGGCCGGGCCAAGTTCCCTTCCAGGTGGTTGATGTGGGATCGGTTTGCATTCTTCAGTTGACCGACTAGTCCAGCCCTTCACCACCATGTCTGAAAACCGATTCGCTGATCGAGATGTTCAAAGCCCCTCCGTCTTTGAACCCGATGAAACTGAAGAGTCAGAACATGGCGATTCCTCTGGTCGGAGCAGATAAGCTGCTTGGCAAGACGACCTGTCGGTTCATCAGCTATCCGAGTTCGGCGACGAAGAGCACAACGATCCACAGCCTACTCATGTTCCATACGCGGTCGAGTGGAAGTTGACTGCCAACAACCGAATGGTTACCAAGGATTCCGATCAAAACATTATCGTCTCGCCTGAGGTCTTCTGGAAGACGCGCTTGAGGTCAAAGTTGAGAGACGTGCTCGATAGAAAGCTGCCGTCAACGAAGACCTTTGAAGCCGTGGACACCGATGTTGTCGTGTCGGTCACCGACCGCGCGCAGCGCGACCTCGTCAAGCGGTTCGATGAGCTTGATGTTAACTGGTCAATGTTAGAGACGCAACTACAAGTATGGAGTCATTTGACCCAAGTCGGGAAGTGTCTCCGAATCGACTTGTCCTTCAACTACATGCAGACACGGCAAACACGGCAAACTCGGCAAACGCGTCTATCGAGCGGTACGTCGGCTCAACGAAATAACAAGCGAGGGCGCTCATCGGTCTCTGATCAGATGTTGTCCGACAGAGACTTGCAACTTAGTGCTGAGCAGTCAAGCACTGGCCTGCCGCCGGTCTGGCCAGATGTGTATAACTTGATGCGATGCACCGGGCCGCCTTGTCGCGCAGGGCCGTATTGCTGGCGCGATTCCAGAACCAGCAGACACTATCGACTGAAGACACACCACCTGAAAACGCTTGTTGAGCATGTAGAGCACGGCGGCCTACTGCAGAGTCACGACGATGTACCTGACTCTCTTCGGCATCAGTTATATACTGAAGAGCAGCACCAACGAGAACGTCAACGCCGGCGGACGATGTCGTCTGTAGCGAGCGAGCCGACCGACCCATCCACTGACCTCGTATTGCAATCGGCCCAGACCAATGTCGTCTCACCATCGGCTTCGACGTCTGCGGCAACTGTACTATCCAGTATTCCTAACGGTCTAGAAGTCCTAGGGCTACGCGACGATGCCATAAGAGAGTATAGCGAATGGCAATGCTCCCAGGTTCGCGGCGAGGACCTCAAGATGGACTTCAGGAAGGCCTGCGATCTGGCCCTCAAGGACGGCCTCGACCTTGAACTGATGCACAAAGATCCAGATACTGGTATCCTCATCAAAGGGGGCGTCAGAAGAGGGATTGCAATGAGATTCGTTGGCGACGTTGAGGACTGGGTCAAACGCTACAGCCGCAACTAAACCTTAGCCCTCTGCATCGGCCGACACTGCACGCCATCACGGTTCCTCGATCATGTGCCCTGCATTTCGGAAATGGCCCTCCGCACTCGCCTTCCTAGCCCCGACAACGTCGACACACCACTGTAGGAATTTTCCAAAGTCTTGGTGCGGGAGGTCTTCGTACTCTGGCCATGTCCGTTTGAGAATTGCTTTGAGCTCTGAGAAAAACTCCTCGATCGGGTTCAAGTCGGGCGAATAAGGTGGGAGGTAGACGAGCTTGACCCCCGCGTTCGAGCACATCTGTTTGAGCCTGTCGGAGTGGTGGATGGAGGCATTGCCCATGACGAGAACCGACTTCGGCTCTGGCCACCTTCCGCAATGGCATAGTAGTTGCGCAATAAAATCCTCAAACATGGCACTGTCGGTCGTCCCTTGAAACACGCGTGACAATACGATACCGTCCTGGGCATAGGCAGGCAAGATCTGATGTCTGCGTTCACGGCGAAACAGCGCTCGTTGGGTAGGGGCCACTCCCCGCGGCGACCATCCAGTGCGCCTGAAGCCAGCCCGCTTGTCACATCCAGACTCGTCGATGTATACCAGGTGATAGGACTGGAAGTCGGAGAGGTTGTGCAAGTAATAATCACGCACTTCGTCGTTCCGTTGCTTGGCCACCTGACGGATCGTTTTCTTCGACCAGCCTGCCGACTTCAGAGCCCGACCGATGCTGTAGGCCGTAGTGAGAACGTCGAATTTGTTCCACAAGAAAGTGACCATTTCGTCCTGGTACCAATACGGCTCGTCTATCAGTTGCGCAAGTAGTGCCTCGAGCATAGGTTGTGTGACGGACCGCGGCCGGCCAACCGCGTTCGGCGGGGCTTTCGTCGTTCCGAAACATCGAAGGTTGGATCTGATGTGGCTGACGGTGCGGATGCTGCACCCGACTAAACGAGCCATCTGGGCATTGCTAAGCGACTTACTGAGAATCATATCACGGATGAAGAAATGCTGCGAGACTGCAAGGTTAGGCGCCATGGTGGGCAGGAAATGTGTTGCAGAGAAGAGGGCGGTGGACAGCAAATCTCCCTGCGAATGTACGTAATCCAAAGCTAAAGTAGAATGGCGCTATGTTTACGGATCAATATTCTTGCGATAATGAGTGCCACTCATAGTTTTGATAGATGCTTTGACTACTACTGGACTATTCAAACATCTCATTATGCCGTAACCGCAATCATCGTTTTGCAGCTAACAATCGCTGTTCAGTATTGCTTTTGAAGTATTGTTGTTGGCCGAGCTAATCATCCGTACATGCGGGGAAGTGTTATATACACTTGGCAGTCATAAGACATGGGTTTGATTCGCCAGCGACGCACCGCTCAGCCGCACAAGGCTGCCAGTTAGGATGTCAATCCCCCTCATCTCCGTCAGCATGGAGAATGATGAACTTCCTCTTCAAACTTCTCAGCTCTCAACAACAGGGAATAACCAGACTGCGACACGGCACGACAAGTCTCACCGATAATGATTAGATGCACTCCGACGAAGTACGACAATTCTTTGCCTTCGACAACTTGCGATGTCCAGCCACCCTCGACCAGTCCCTTTCGATGACTTCCGCATCGCATCGCCGTGATATGCGCACTGCCCCGCGAATACGATGCTGCCATCCTGGCTTTCGATGAGATATGGAACAATGAGGAAGATATGCACGGACCGGCGCGTAAGCAACACAGCAATCACATGCGGGGGCGGATTGGAGATCATAATGTTGTTTTGGTCCTCCTCCCGAACATGGGAAAGGTTAGCGCGGCAACCGAAACAGCTCGTCTCCAGTCCACTTATGCTGGCCTTGAGCTGGCCATCTTGACCGGCATCTGCGGTGGGGTGCCTAGCCCCGGGACCGAGAAAGAGATTCTGCTTGGGGATGTGGTTGTCAGTAAGAGTGTCGTGCAATATGATCTTGGCCGACAGTACCCCGGTAAGTTTAGCAGGAAAGATACAGTCGATGATAATCTTGGCCGACCGAACAAAAACATCCGTACCCTACTCACCACCCTGGAGATGCAATTCGGCCTGAACGAAATGCAGCGCCGGCTCAAGCAGAGCCTTTCTCAAATTCAACAAAGGGCCATTGACGCGAAATACCGAAGCTGCTACGACCGTCCTGCAGCTGAAGAAGACATGCTCTTTGAGCCAAGCTATCGTCACAGACATCGAAACCAGTCAGGCTGTGGCTGTAGCGTGTCTACTACCTGCGATAGAGCGATCAGTGCTTCTTGCGAGGAGCTTCAGTGTGATCACAGACGCCGAGTGTTAAGGAAACGCCTCGAGTCCACAAGAAAGCGAAAACTGGGGGAGGAAGGGGTCATCATAAGCATACAAGAATCTCGGATACATATCGGGTGTATAGGCTCAGGTGATACGGTGATGAAATCTGGCGAACATCGAGATCGGGTCGCTGCAGAGCATGGGATTATGGCCTTTGAGATGGAAGGCGCGGGGGTTTGGGATGAGATTCCATGCATCATTGTCAAGGGTGTATGTGACTACGCGGACAGTCACAAGCACAAAAAGTGGCAAGACTTCGCCGCTGCAACGGCTGCCTCAGCAATGAAGGCGCTCCTTCAGCGCTATCCCGGAAAGGACAGATGTAGGACCACTATTCAAAGCTGTAAGGATATAAGCCTTGATCCTTGACGTTGCTAATCAGGTTCAGCCCTTGCCTCATACAATGAGATTTCGGACGTTGTTGAGTCATCTGGAGTAGTTAATCGTGTCATTCGTCATGGCATGTCTCAGGAAGCAATGAAAATGGCAGCAAAACGTCAGTAGCCATGTGAAGTTCTCGCCAGAAGAGAGGTTGATTTATTGACGGCTTTCCAGAACCCGTACACCACGTCATCCCGCTTGCGAAGAACAGACGCTTTGTTGAACGAACTGAAGTGTCTGATCTCAAGCGAATGCTGTTCGATGAGATGCGTCAAACTGTTGCTTTAGTAGGCCTGGGTGGTGTGGGAAAGACTCAGATCGCCCTGAATATCGCCTACTGGGTTCGAGAGAACAAGTCTGAGTACTCCATATTCTGGATCCCAGCTCTCAGCTTCGCAAGTCTTGAACAAGCCTACACCGACATTGCGAAAGAGCTTGGCATTCATCCAAACACTGAAAAGGAAGACATCAAGGAGTCGGTCCGACAGTTTCTCAGCTCCAAGAAGATCGGTCCGTGGCTTTTGATTGTAGACAACGCTGATGACGCAGAGATCTTGTACGGACGAAGCGACTACAGTGGTTTGATCCACTACCTTCCACGAAGCGACAACGGTATTTCACTCTTTACCACGCGTTTGAGAGAGCTGGCGTTGTCAGTAGCGGACGATGCTCTGGTGGAACTCCATGCGATGGATCAAGACCAAGCGGAGAGACTTTTGGGGAAATCCGTTCTTCGACAACAACTCTTACAGGATCACGACTCAGTATTGGAACTGCTACATTCTCTCAACAATCTACCCTTAGCAATCACACAAGCCTCAGCGTACCTCAACAGGAACGACGGTATGTCAATTGCGAGATACCTTCAACTACTACGGGGTACAGAACAGACCCTGATAAGCACGATGAGCCGCGAATTTCGAGACAGCACCCGGTACCCAAACATGCCAAGTGCCATTGCGACTACGTGGCTGGTGTCATTCGACCAGATTAAACGAACGGACAGGCATGCTACCAACCTGCTGTACTTCATTTCACGTATTGAGCCAAAGTTCATACCACGTTCGATTTTACCTTGCTCTGGATCCGAGGAAGACATGGAGTACGCGGTCGGCACGCTGTGTTCCTATTCGTTTATTGTTCGACAAGACGAGGCCCAAGCATTTGACATGCACAGTTTGGTACATCTAGCAACACGCATCTGGGCTAAGAAGCAATCCATCGAGGACCAGATCAGGAAAGGTGCAGTGGAGCACCTCAACGATATATTTCCAACAGACAGCCATGAGAACCGCGTCGCCTGGAGGCAGTATCTGCCACATGCTCTCAAGATCTTGAACGATGGCAAACCGGCCGAAATAGCGGCAAATCATGGCCTATCTTTGCAGGTTGGGCGGTGCCTGTTGAAAGACGGACGGACTAAGGAGGCCATCAAGCTACTAGAGTACGTGGTGGTGCGAGAGAAAACACTCGACGAAAGGCATCCAGATCGACTTGCCTCACAAGACGCACTTGCATGGGCATATGAAGCAGACGGACGAGTCAAGGAAGCCATCAGACTACTAGGGCACGTAGTAGAGGCGCAAGAAAGGACACTTTACAAAGCGCACTCCGATCGACTTGGCTCACAACGCGTACTTGTACAGGCATATAGAGCAGACGGACGAGTCACAGAGGCCATCAAGCTACTGGGACATGTGGTGGTGATGCAAAAAAGGACACTCGACGAAGCCCACCCAGATCGACTTGGCTCACAAGAAGCGCTCGCAATAGCATACGGAGCAGACGGACGAGTCAAGAAGGCTATTAAGTTAATGGAGCATGTGGTGGAGATGCGAAAGAAGACACCTGGCGAAGAGCTTCACGATCGGCTTAGCTCACAACAAGTACTCACAACAGCATACCAAGAAGACGGACGAGTGAAGGAGGCCATCAAACTGATAGAGCACGTGATGGAAGTTCGAAAGAGAACACTGGACGAAGAGCACCCCGATCGACTTGGCTCACAAGAAATACTCGCATGGGCTTACGAAGCAGACGGACGAGTGAAGGGGGCCGTCAAGCTACTTGAGCAAGTGGTGGAGGTTCGAAAGAGGACATTGGACGAAGGGCATCCCGATCGACTTGGCTCACAAACCGCACTCGCATGGGCATATAAAGAAGATGGACGAGTCAAGGAGGCCATTAAGCTACTGGGGCTAGTAGAAGTTGAAACAACCACACTAGACAAAGGTCATCCCTATCGACTAGTCTCACAAGAGAATCTCGCATGGGCATACAAAGAAGATGGACGACCGAAGGAGGCCATTGAGCTACTGGAGCACGTGGTGGAGGTTCGAAAGAGGACATTGGACGAAGGGCATCCCAATCGACTTGGCTCACAAACCGCACTCGCATGGGCATACAAAGACGACGGACAAGTCAAGGAAGCCATCAAGCTACTGGAGTACGTAGTGGAGGTGCGAAAGACGACACTGGACGAAGAGCATCCCGATCGACTTGACTCGCAACAAATACTCGCTGGGGCATATGAAGCAGATAAAGAAACAGACTGATGAGTTAAGGAGGTTATCAAATTGTATACAGTAGTTGGCAATCAGGTTCGTGACAACACTTACAGTAGGAGAAGCCTTTAATAATGTAACTTGTGAGAAGTTAACCAAATTCGTTACCTTGGGGTGTACTTCACAAGCGCTGAGGGCGGCATCACACGGCATTTGGTTGCAATGTCATACTATGTAAAAGCAAAAAAAAATCAAAAAAAAATCAGTAATCAGTAATCAGTAATGACCCACACCTGACAACCAACTAAAGTATTGTAACAGATAAGATAACAATTTACACTGTGTGATCGCCAAGATGCCTACATGTCCGTGCGGAAAGAGATCAGAGAGTAGTAAATGGGATGAAGCCCTTTTCGCTGGCTACTGTATGTCTGGAGATTTTGCCTTTCTATAAGTTGAACCTTGCTGGGTCTGGGCCGCCCTTCCAGCAGTCCGCAACGCGACTTGTTCGAGTTGCTCCTCAACGCCTCAACAGCTCTGCGCATCGAGGAACGTACTCCCTGGCCCTGATCGGTATGGATGCTTCTCTCCCTCACATGCATGGCAGGACTACGGGTTGCACGAACAGTCCAGAACAAAGCCTTGGAAAATATCATTACATAAATAGCTATTGAAGCAAGCCCGCTCTCGCCTTGCCAGGCAAATCCGGAGTCGTAAAACCCATTCATCAGCATCTCCTGATGCTCTCTACCAATTCCGATATCATCACCGGGAAGCCCTTAGCCCATCCCAAATAAATTGCTCGTTATTCGTTCGTCCGAATCCGGGGTATCCTCAGTCTCGAAGCAGCCGCCTTCCGCACTTAAGATGAGCGCCGCTGTCGCATCCATAGCCAGCGACAACACGCTCAGATCTGCTCGCCAATGCACGCCAGCATCAGGCGCTGGTAGTCACCGCTCGTCTCGCCCTTGATGCGCCCCGCCAGGCTGCGGTTGTACTTTGCCTGGTACGCGCCCTTGACGTTGGCGAGGAAGTTCTTGTCCCAGTGGTAGCGGATGACGCGGGCGACGAGCAGGTGGTCCTTGGTGCCGAAGCCGGCCATGGACTCCTCGAGCAGCGTGGCGGCGTGCATGTACTTGTCGACGGCGTGGCGGAGCTGGAAGAGCAGGGCGTCCTCCATGTGGCCCGAGAACTCCTTTCGAAGGTTAGCATAATTCACGATTCGTCGGTTGAACAGTGTTTCGAATTCCTCGGGAGGAGACTTACGCTCTTGATGACGTTGTCCAGCTTCTTCCTAAACTTCTGCTCGTACGCCTGGTTGATGGCGCGGATCTGGTTGTCGTTGCGCGTGCTCAGGATGCTGCACACCAGCATCTCGTCCGTCCCGACCTTGCCCTCGGTGGCCTTGTAGATGTCCATGACGTCCGAGTCGACCTGCTGCGGCACCACGGGCGCCGAGTCCTCGGCCCTGTTGGCGCCCAGCACGATCAAAAAGTGCCGCTCCGTCTTCATGCTCAGGTCGCCCTTGACGTCGTCCTCCAGCCGGCGCCGGAAGGTCGCCTGGTACGCGCTCTTGATCGCCTGCATGTCCGCGTTGGACCTCCCGAGAAGCACGTCGTTGAGCACGCTCTCCTTGGTGCCGAGCCCGTCCATCGCTTCAAAGAGGTTGTAAATGTCCGACCGCAGAGGTCCTCTTGCGACGGAGACCATGCCCTTGCCGAACCAGCTGCTCGTCTCCTTCTTGATGTCCTGCTCGAGGTCGCGCCTGTGGGTGCGGTTGTACGCCGCCTTGATGGCCTCGATCTGCAGCGGGTCCTTGGTCGCGAGGCAGCGGATTAGGGCCTTCTCGTCCGTGCCGAAGCCCTTCATCGCGGCGCGCGCGGCGTTCGCGTCGGGGGTGCCGTCCCACTGGATGATCTGCGGCGCGCCGTAACCGATGGACGCGGGCGTCGGAGGTCCATAGTGCTGCGGGGGAGGAGCGCCGTACTGTTGGCTCGGCGGGGGCCCCGGAGGCGCGCCATATCCGCCGGGTGCCGGGGAGTGGCCGTAGGGCGAGGGAGGAATTGGGGGCGGTGCGCCGTAGCCACCTGGCGGGGGGTACTGGCCCGGCGGCGGGCCTTGCGGAGGCGGGTAGTGGCCTCCTTGAGGAGGATACTGGCCCGGAGGCGGTTGCTGGTAGTAGCCGCCCTGCTGCGGCGGAGGGTACTGGCCGGGTGGAGGGTATTGGCCTCCTTGAGGAGGGTAAGGCGAGCCGCCATAGCCGCCTTGGGGAGGGTACTGGCCATAGCCCTGGCCATGCGGCTCTGTGTCATTGTCAGTCAGCCGGGGAATGCCCAGAGAGAGCTACAGTTGCTTGCAGGAGGTGGATGCGACTTACGTCCGCCGTAGCCGTGCTGGCCTGGATACGACATCTCAATAATGCGACGCGCAGAGTCTGTCGAGAGTGGTGATGTTCGGGAGAATCGGGTGGTTGCGTCAGAGGGGTTGCGGGCGGGGTAGCTGGGCGACGACTGCGGGGCAGTAAGCAGGTCGAGTAGGTTGAATAGCGAGAGGAATCGGGAAACACGGCTCGACGAGAGGTCTTTGGCAGACTGGGCAGGTATTTATTATTCCAAGATGTTTTCTCTGGTGTGGCTTCGGGAAGGATTGGATGGCGAACGGTCTCGGCGTGGCTGTGGGCGAGGAGATTGCGCGTTGATACCCCCTTCTGAATGCGCGGAAGGTGTTGCTCATTAGCTCACATGTTGGGGCGAGAGCTCCGACTGCTCCAATGGATCACTGCTCCTCGAGTCTCGCGAGTGCGACATGGGCACAAACAACATGGAAGATGCCCCCAACTGTATTGGCGTTAAGCTTGGGGGTATCCGTAAGCTCCAGCTTCATTGGTGGTAAGGCGGTGGCTTAGTAGGCACGCGCCTGCGGAAAGCGGAACATCACCTAGAAGGCCCTGCGAGGGCAGTGAAGGGGGACCCAACGTCATCGAAGAACCTCACTGGGAGCCAGACTCTCGGCACCGTGGGCCGCTCCACAGTAACCGACGAGAAGCGCTGCCCGGCACCGGGAATCATGGGATGTTTCGACTGCACGAGCCACCAAAACATCATGCGCCACACAGACTTCGTAATGAGGCACAGTTCCGTGTATCCATGGTGTTTATGTGGATTGTATTTGACTTACTGGCATACGCGGAAGGGACTGTGGATTATAATAGTTTGCCTTCGCAACGGCAACCCCGAGGCGACAACTCCCCTTCCTACTGCAGAGTTCTGTCACCATGAACGAGTCCCTGATCGACAGCAGGCGATGCGATGCAGGGCGCGTTGCGATGCTGCGCTGCACGTGTTGTTTGCAGGGATACGTACCGTGGCGGAACACAGCCGTCCTCCGCCACGAAACGAGTACGCATGCGTTCCCGAATTAAACCCGGACTATGCTTACATAACTGGGTTATCATGTCATCATGGCGCGTACAAGATCCCGCCTGGGAAAGACACCATCATCCAGGCCAGCTCAGGAACAGGAACAGGAACCGGAACACCATGTGCGCCTCCAGCTTCAATGCGATTGCCGTCACTTCTGGCTATCAGTCATGTTTCAGAAACAAAAGCCACCTCTTCCCGTTATGAGACGGTCGTTTTACACACCTCTCCCGGGGCCTAGACGCTCCTCAGCTGGGTCGGCACATCGATGAAGAATGTGGTGGCTGGGAGAAGCCTAACTTACAGCTTCTCCCATTGGCCACTTCAACCTTCCAGCGTCTCGGTAGGCGGCTGCCCTGTGGCCCCTGAGCGCTGAGTGCTGCCAGCACCCTAAGGCCCCACCCCCGCCAACCGGCCTGTCCCCTGATCTTGGCCCCCTGGCCGACCGGCTGCGTGTCACCTACCCCCTGGAACTGGATCGCGCTGCAACACCTCACAACCGCCTTGGAACCGCGTCTCCCAACCACCAACATTTCCAGCATCACCACATCCAGTGTCTCCCAGTGCCAGTCAACCAGCCATCTGCGTTTGCTAGTGGCATCCGCAGTAAAACCACCATGGCTCCCGCCCGCAGGTTTGCTTCTTCATCCGCTTTTCTCCAGTTTTCCTGTTACACGCTCCCGATCCCCCCTTCGTGAATCGGATCTGCAGCTTCTTCATTACCCACAGTCCGTGTTCGTGGTCATTCCGCTGCTGTCTGTTCCCGTCCCTTCAATCTGCACCTGTCCAGCAGACAAACACTTAGCGAGCCCATCACCACAGCAAACACCACAGCACAGACGCAGACTCCCGAAGAAAGCAGAAGCAGTGCCAGCAGCAGTTGGCTGTTGCGTCCGTGAATCCTTCGAGATGCGCCTATGCGCCCCCATCCCCATCATCCTCACCCTTACGACGGCCGCGAATGCCCTCCCCGTCCTCGACTTCCTGCTGCTGCACCCTCGCGCACCCAAGCCGACAAAGACATACTCGGTCGTCAACGTCGAGGGAAGTCCCAGCGACCCTACCGTCATCACCGTCACCAAGGAGCCCGCGCAGGTCACCGTGACTCAGCCCGTCACCGAGGTGTCGTCTGCAGTGCTTACGACTACGACGACGACGTCCATCATCGTTGTCAACGTCGATGAGACCGAGGGCGTGATGACGGTGACCGTCACCCCTACTCAACAACCGGCTCCCGAGCCCACGACGCCTCTGCCTCCGGCTGAGACGACACCGCCACCGGCTGATCCCCCGGCGACATCAGAGGTCGTAGAGCCGCCCGCACCTTCATCGGAAGCTCCTCCACCATCATCGCCTTCTTCGGTTCCTCCTGAGCCGTCCTCAACGGCAGAGGCCCCTCAGTCTTCTGCTCCTTCGTCAGAAGTCCCTCAACCGTCTTCACCATCGTCAGACCTGCCTCAGCCTTCGACTTCATCTACTACGACGACTCCTCTCCCAGCCCCAAGTAGCACCGTGATCTCGCCACCGGCCACCGAGCCCTCCACGCACCCGGCAGCGCCCTCTTCATTCACCTCTCAGCCTCCTGCTTCGCCTACGACATACGTCGAGCCTAGTCTGCCGGCAACCAGTGCCACCGAGGCCCCGTCAGCACCGATCTCGACGACTGCTCCCATCATTGAGCCTCCTGTGCCAACGGAGACTCCGGTGGCCCCGTCGTCTGTTGTCGTAACATCGGCGACTGAGCAGTCGCCGTCATCTACCCAGACCACCACGGTCAACTCGACTACAACTGTGTGGACGCCGTCAACTTCGACAACATCCGACTGGGTCGCAACCTCACTCACCAGCACGACCACCTTCGAGCCCTCTACCCCCCTAACCACTCCCACCCAGGCCTACGACACGGCCGTCCCTACCACCTGGGCTCAGGAGACCACCACTCCTCTCTCCCCAATCGCCCCCTCGAGCTTCCTGACAAGCGTCATCAGCTCAGCCCCGCCGGTCCCGACAACCCAAGACGACGGGTACTGGTCCACCAGCAAGTACCCCGAGTGGAACGGCACCGCCACCGCCGGAGTCAACTAAGCCCGTTTCTTATGTACGAACGGACGAGGTACGATTACCTATGCAGAGCACAAGCACAGCTCAACGTAGAGAGTGCGTGAATGATGGGAGGAAAAGATTGTCAAAGTCTTCAATGACGCCACGTATAACGAGACCTGAGATATGACGAGACCTCAGAGGTGCAGCGGTGGAGATTCGCATCAGCACCGACCAAGAGCTGGAACGCGCTGTCGTTTTCGGGGGTTACTAATTTTTAATGAGATAGGCTGTAAAAAAAAAAAACGATAGATCAATCCTGACTGTCCTGTTCGTGAGGTGAGGGCTTTGAGCAGTTATCACGCGCTTACCTAGCCATCAACGCATCTGGATCACGGTGCCCAGACCTCCAACAGAAGCTACTGCTTCTCCTAAATCAAAGTGACAGCTGTTCGGAACTGAGAAGCTCTGCTCTTTTCTGGGTGACCTGTGCCATGATATCATGTCTTCGGTAGCTTCGAGACATGGCGCTCAATCGTCCCGTCGCAGCGGCTTCCACGGGTTGCAAGCGAGATTCCCGACGGCAACTCATTTCAGTCCCGGGAAGGCAAAGTGACAGGCCATCATATCATGAGAAGAAACAAGGCGGCCACGGGGACGACAGTTATAAAGACTTGGCTGCCGCATTTCTAGAAGCATGGCAGCCTTCTCTCCATCTTCTGTCTTGGCTTACCCGAACAAACAGACGCCGCCATCAAGCCTCCATCAAGCCCCCTCGCCAAGCATCACATCCTCTGCCTCGCGAGCTATCTTGAACAACACATTCGCCATGAACTCTTCCAGCACTCCTCAAAAACCACCTTATGACCCCGACGGCCCGGGCAGCATCCACCCAAGCAACGTCCCGAGCCCGCCCCCGGGCGCCGTGGCCGTGTCCCTCGCGGCCTGCGTCGTGTTCGTCATCTTAGGCTTCGGTGCTTACTTCCTCATGATTAGGTGCTGCCGGGCCGACGCGAGGAAACCTCCGGCGAGACGCGGCGAGACGCCGATGCCGTTGTCGCCTATGTCGCCGTGCAGTCGCCATGCGCGTGACCTCGGCCGGGGCCGCGGCAGTCCCAGGGTGTTTGATGGGGGGTTTCCCGGGGCTGGGAACCGGACTAAGGTCTCTGCTGCTATGAGCGATGTTTAAGGTGAGTTGCGAGGGTAGCAGGGGCTTGGCTGAGGACTCCCTCCCCTTGGCCGAAGCATGTGAGAATGGTTTGGACTGACAACTCAGCCGTGCAGCTTCGATAAGACCGCGGTATCTGCGGCGATCATCTGGGAGGACAAAGATCTTGGCGAGATAAGGGCGAGATCACAGGCTTGATGTCATTGTTTGCAAGGTTGCCTTGTGAGCCTTGGGGAGCTTGGTGGATCCAGGGAGGGAGGCAGCGCCCCGTATAAATCCGACATCGATGTGAGATATCCCGACAACAAGCCTCGAGCTTGCATAAGAACAGTCCTTCTTGTCTACTTTTCTTGGTGCTTTTCATTGAATATGCCAGCCTGGTTGGTTGGCGAGGGGAGTAGTAGCGTTGAAGCTAAAGCGGCTAGACAGTTCGTTGTGCTCAGCAGACTCGTGGAAGTCGACGAACCGGTTCGCGACTCAGTGTGCATGTGTTCCCCATAACTTGGCCCAAGGAACAGGTTGAAGACATGACCTCTACTCGCCGTGTCTCTCATGAAGGAGGCCTTGTTAGCCGGGTTCCTGCAGGATCATTGAGCAGCCTCATTGAGTCCTGTCTGTGTGTGCCGACATCCGTGCTCACTTTTCCTTCTCTACGAGGAGTTCTTTTTTAGTCCCGGACTAATAGTGGAAGCGCGAGCGAAGGACTCTGCTGCAGATCCGGCAGGCTGCGGAAAACAAGCCAATATCTCTCCTGCATGCCCCGGCCAACCGGCGAACTCCAAGGTGAGTTCCGCTCGGTGAGCAAGCTAGCGACCGCGACCCAATGGCGAGGCTACACGTCCGACGCGCTTCTCGGGCCAGCTGACGTTGCAGAAGCTGGGATATCCCTAACGTCGAAGGCCATCAGCTTACAGCAGACCATGCATGATATTGACGCCGAGAGGCCGCGGAAGAGTCGAGAGAGATGCCGAGAGATCGAGGTGAAGCCTAATGGGAGGTTACGCAAGGTCCAAGAAAGCCGGCGCATACATGTAGGCACGAGCAAGAAGAAGGTGCAAGACAGAGAGTCATTTGTTCGATCATTTCATCATTGGTGCTCGTGTCGGCTGCGTTTCGGCCATGGCTAGTGGAAGGTGAACGATACATGTATATAGGAGTTCTCGTTGTGGCGGGTTCAGTCGGCGCATCAGCGAGACAAGTCATACAAGTCCATCTTCATCAACCTCTTGCTGGCTCTTCTCACTGCAGAAAGCCCGTCTCAGGGGCCCTTTGAACCTTGATAACAACACTCAAGATGTCTTCACCAATGCGCTGCAACTTCCTCTCGAGGCTCCTAATCCTCCTCTCCTTCTTCCTCTCCCTCGCCGTCGCCGTCCCAGAACCGCAGCCCGACGCATCCTCCCCTCCCGAGCTCTCCAACACCACCCTCGACGAGATCTCCAGCCTCCACCAGACGGCGGACGCCTCCTGCGTCGGCTACGAGGGCCAGTGGAACTGCCTGTACGACACCTTCCAGCGCTGCGACGCGGGCAAGTGGACCGCCGCGCTGGCGTGCGGCTCCCAGAGCGGAAACTTGAATAAGAGGGACCACTCAGAGACGCACTGCACGCCGCTCGGGAGGACGGACCTCGTCGAGTTCGAGGGGGAGTGCAGCGCCGCCTGGGGCTTTGGGGGCGGTGGAGGATGGAATGGTGGAGGAGGGGGCGGGAGGACGACGGTTTGCAATGGTAACGGGTGTTATTACGGCGCCGGGGCCAATTTGACGGTTGATAAGTGGTGGTATGTTGTTGTCGTTGGTGTCGTTGCTCTGGGGTTCTTGTGATAGGGGAGTTGAGCATGGCGGGGTGTGCGATTGTGCCTGTTGTTGGCATTTGGATGGGCACGCGTTGCATCGCACTAGCAACTTGCTGACCAGCCTGACGGTCCGTTTCTTTCTTTTGTTTCATACTGTTGAGTTGACTACATTACTTCAACTTCCTCGTTTCTTCCTGTACTACACTCGTTGGCAAAACTTAGGCCACCGATATTTCTCTTGTCGGTCGCCACCGAGTAAGCCCCAATTCAGGAACCCGGTTAGAAAACACCAGTTCTTGGTTTTGTTCTGCAATCTTTTCGTTTCACATTGGCGTTGGATATATAGACGGCCGGTATAGACGCTTGTGGCCATGCTTGCATACCGTGATTGGCCTTTTGATGTTTACTTCTCAACATGCCACCGACTTACAACATTTACAAAAAAAGTCTTCCTTCTGAATGAAGGTTTCTCGTCTATGTCTTAGGAGTAACGGAAATAGTAATAATAATCACAGGCTGACATCACGGCAATCCGGCAGCGCTCGTGGTCCACACGATCGACTTGGACAATGCGGGTTTGCGCTGTCGTGACGTCACCCCTTGGCATCATCAGAAGATCAGGTTTAACGTCAATGACGGGAGTCTTGGTGACATTGCAATATTTCTGGACGTCGAAGACTCATGTCAGTTCCATTACAAGATCGCCATATTTTCACTTCACGTCTCTCACGAAAGCGACAGCTCGAGAACCACAAGCAAAACAAACTTCCTGCATCCGCAACACCACCAACATGTCAGCAAACACAAACACCGCCGCCCTCAACGCCGAGAACGCCAGCTCGGCGGCCAACGCCTACCAGAACCCCAACGCGAACCCCGCCATCTCTCAGGGCGTGGGAGCCACCAACCTAGGCGAGCACCGCGTGGGCGGCGACAGCACGAACCCCGACGCCGGGTACCGCGGCACGACGGCCCCGGCGGCTGCGCAGCCCGGATACAGCAGCACGACGGGAGCTACCGGCGTCGAGAGCTCCATCGGAAGGGAGGCCAACGCGACCGGCACCGCAGCCACGCACGCAAGCACGGGCAGCCAGACCATCGGCGGCGGAGACGCGCCGACGACCCACGGGGGCGGCATCGGCCACCAGATCAAGGGCGCCTTCGCGCAGGGACATGTGAGTTATCCCCCAACGGACGCTAAATGAAACCTTCTAAGGGCAGTATTCAGGGCGTCGGCGAGGTTCTGAGGGGAAAGTTCAACTCTGCCGTTGACACCATGGCTGGCGACTCGGAGGGCCTGGCCAAGGACAAGGTCACGACGACCGGCGGGGAGAGGGAGTTCGCGAACAGGGAGTTCGTGAAGAAGGGGACCACCGACAAGGCGATTTGAGGCTGGATGGAATCTCGTACTCAACCGCTGGATTTGCTGTGGCTGTCGGCTGTGGCTCGAAGCATATGCGTCATGTAATACCCCTTTAATACGAGCGGCACAAATTTCACTTGAATACGACAAACATGCCTCACTGGCAGTGGGTTCATACTATCTCTCCATCTCAAGATGATTGGTAGGATCGAGACTAAGGACTCTTCGACTTGGAGAGGGCTAGGGTATCGTGATCCAAGAGGCTGAAGTCCATTGGGATGCCTTCTGATTTTTGGGCGCAAGGTTCATGCACACGATGTCGCTTAGAGCCTAAAGTTTCTCGTTGATGCTTTTTCCCTCTTTGTGTCGCGCACAAGATACCCAAGGCTCGTCGCAGGGTGCACACCTGCAGAGCTCGACTTCTGCAAGCTGCAAGTGATAACAGTGGCCCAACACTCAACAGAAGATGCGATCCGTGGGTGGCCAAGCCCTAAAGGTCGCTTTCCTTTCCTTTTTGTAGTTCGACAGTTTCCCCGGCCTGAATCTGAGAAACCTCTTTGGAACTTCGCGACACAGTCACCGTCACCGGAGCGCGCGTTTCGCCCTGCCAGATCGACGAGTACGATGCCCGCCCATGCATTGTACGTAGCCGACAACGACTGGGCATGGCCTGAAAGCAAGAGCTCCGGCGATCCGAGCCATGGGCCTGCCCATCCT